>JAOTQQ010000002.1:141179-182103 GCA_026546715.1 Gallinago undulata | reverse complement strand
AGGGCCACAAAGATGATTAAGGGCCTGGAGCATCTCTCCTGTGAGGAAAGGCTGAGGGACTTGGGTCTTTTTAGTCTGAAGAAGAGAAGGCTGAGGGGAGATATAATTAATGCATACAAACATTTAAAGGGTGGGTGTCAGGAGAATGGGGCTGGTCTTCTTTCAGTGGTGCCCAGTGACAGGACAAGAGGAAATGGGCACAAACTTGAGTATAAGAAGTTCCACCTAAATGTTTATGTTCCACCTAAACTTCTTTCCTGTGGGAGTGGTAGAGCCCTGGCAGAGGCTGCCCAGAGAGGTGGTGGAGTCTCCTTCTCTGGAGACATTCCAAACCTGCCTGGACAAGTTCCTGTGTAACGTGCTCTAGGTAGACCCGCTCTGGCAGGGATGTTGGACTAGATGATGTCTAGAGGTCCCTTCCAACCCCATATGATTCTATGATTCTATAAACCACAACTCTGACAGGGGACTCCCAGTTGGTGCCATGATCTGAACAAGCAACAAATGTGTTTTGCCAGCAGCAGGTCTCTGCAGGACAACCAGCAAGTCAGGCTCTTTGCAGGCAGCTTCAAGTCCAAAGCTTGTGATACAACAGGTCATCTGGGTTAGAAGAAAGCCCAGACCAGGACCGAAGGGGAACCCGCTCATTTCACAGTATAACCATTTGATACTCAAGTCAGGCTACATCGTTTCCAGGGCCAAACCAGACTGACTGGAGAAGACCCTTTTCACACACAGCAGCAGCATCTACTCCATGGATGCCAGGTTCTTCTTGAATTAGGCCACCAGCACAAATGCCACCATCCTCTCTGAGTAACAGAGCAGCCCATTCCCATGCAGGGGTAGGATCTCTTGCACCAGGTTGCTCTGAGGCAGTAACTGCAGGCCATGGAGATGTTCTTCCCTGTTTGCCATGGACCAAGCTTTCCACAGCCCTGGAAGGACAGTGTCACCTTGGTTGAAGGAGCTCACAGACTGAGTGTCCAGGTGCAGAATCAACCCAGTAGAGGACAGAATGGGTCACGAAGTGCTTGTGACTGTTGGGGTGGTATCATAGTTTAGCAGAATATTTCCCCTTCAGTACAAAATACCTCTGGCTTGGATGGACCCACGCTTACTGTGATTTTCACTAATGGAATCGTTGTTTGATTGTTTTCCTAAATTTAAATGCTCACATGAAAGAGCAGGATGTGGCACCTTGTAAGAGCTTCATTTAATTACAGGGTCTTTGGGCACCATTCCCCACACCCAGGCAAGGTCCTGGAGGATGTGGGCTAGTTTTGTAACTCAGTGTAAGGCTGTAACCACTCACACCGTGTTTCTTTGAGCACAAATGTCATGACAAATTCAGGGCTCACAGTGCTGATTGCACAGTCCAAGCAATCAAAAAAGCAGCATTTATTTACCTGCAGATTTGTCCTGTAGCCCTTTTCTAAACTCCTTTACAGCTTCTTGTGCAAACCAGAGCATGTATCTCTAGTGCTTCTGGTGGATATAGCATATTCAGCAGAGAAGGCTTAGTGTTGTGAAAAATGTGGAGAGGACACAGTGCAAAACTAGTTTGGAGTGTTTTTTTGAGTCACCTGGAGTATTGAAGAAAATGCAATGAAACCCAAAGGAAGCATAAGAAGTTAACTTGCAGGAACGCTTCCACTACATCAAACACCTACAAGCATCTCTGTCAATGACCTTGCAGCTCACTGCACTACTACTTGGATTGGATGGCCAAGTTTGCAGCCTTTCCTGTCTTGAAAACAGCTTATATAGAGATGGCAACATACCGGAACAGGAATGACCTGCCCTAAGTGACCTTTTAGACAGCATCAGGCACGTACCTGACAAGGCAAAAGTGGACACTCCTACAAGAAAAGAGAGTGAAAACCATGCCTTAGAACAAAGTAGGCATTTAATCATTAACTTGAACAAGGAAAAGATCCAAGCCTCTTACGCAAGATAGTGGACCTTGCACTGAAAGCCTCAAACACAGGTACCCATGAAGAATGGAAACACAAGTAAATGGTTAAGAAGTGGCGGGAAAGCCACCAGTCTGCAATAACTAGAGTAGAAGACATACAAGTTATTACTGGCTGCTAAGAAGGAGAAGATTTGGCAACAGTTTCCCATTTGGAGCAAGATACTTTTGTACTCTCATGACTTCTACCTGTCCCTAAAACATTACAGGAGTGGCATTTCCTGTATTAACGTTCCTGAAGTGTTGTCCCAGGAAAGGTCCACATAATAAATTATCTCTTGTCCAGTGCCCTGCAGAGTAAGATCAACAGCTGGTGGAAAGCCCAGCAACGCAGTCAGATTTTAGGGGGAAAACATTCTCAGAAAATATATTTAAGCACTGGTACAAATGGACATAGTGTTGTTGGGGTGTTTATCCCTGGAGATGCTCAAAGCTGAAGAGGACAGAGCCCTAAGCAGCCTATCTAGTCGGAAAATCCCCCTGCTTTGAGACTTGCTAGAAACTAGAGACCTCCAAGTGTCTGTCCAACCTAAACTATATGCCTGTCTAAGGAAGACTAAAGAGCAGTAGCTCAGCAGGAGAGATGCTCCAACTGTTGATTGACGCATAAACACACACTGTTGGACCAGAGGACTGCTAGACAGCTGAGGAAGCCTCCTGAGCAGAGGCTTCAGTGGGATTAACAGCCACAGAGGAGTTGATCAGGAGGCTTGCAAGGTGGAGATAGCCAGGACTGCTCTGCTAAGCCACCCAGCTCCACAGAGTCCTGTGGCAGCTCAAGTGCAACAGAGGCTAATAAAAAAGAGGTCCTTCTTTTCACACCCTCTCCAGAAACGCCTGCTCCCCTCTGTGCTTCTCTACACAAGCTGTGAACCCATGACTCTCTCAACACCTACCTCCTCTATTTCTCCAGCTCCCTCTCTTTAACGTCTCCTCCCGGACAGGCTTGGATGCTCCATGGGAAGGATGACTCCTTGCCCAGCCCTCTTGCTCCCCTCAAGCCAGAGGAGATACATGTGTGGATGTAAGCCCTGGCAGAGGTTTATTTCCTCTGCGTGGCACTGGGGAGGCCAAATAATTATGGTGCATTCGGTTTTGGGTTCCCATGGACTAGTGAGACATCCTCAAATTGGACTGAGCCTGGAGACACCCTGGCAACAGTGGGTGGAAACCAGGGTGTGCAAGGAGAGGCTGGGGAAGCTGGGCTTGCTCAGCAGGAGATGAAAAGGTGAAAGGGGACCCAATGGCAACTCCTTCTGCCCAAAAGGGGTCCCAGAGGCTGCGGGGCCAGACTCCGCTACGAAGGGCACAGCAAGAGCCCCAGAGGCACTGGAACGAGGTGCAGCAGGGGATACCCTGGCCAGACCCAAGGAAACAGCCTGGAAACAGTGGGGCATCCCTGGGACAGGGCCCCAAGCAGTGAGGAATCCCCCAGTTCAAAGGCAGGTATCCACTGTCTGAACAGGCTCAGGTGCATTTCAATGAGTTGCCTGGCAGATCCAGAAGACTGCTCACTGAGGCAAGCCCTCTCCTTTTCCTCTGAGCCAGGGCAGCCACATGTCAGCACAAGTCCCTCTTGGCATGTTCTACTTTTGAGCACCTCACAACCTTTGCTTTGTTATTTGGGGGTGAAAAGCTACTGCGTATTCCCTGAGAGCACCCAGCACATCCCAGTGGTTTTGTCTGTCCACGTAAGGCTGGGCTCCCAAACACATGCACCTCACCAAGAGACTTGCAGAGCATGTGGGGAGGTTGCTTTGGCACAATCTGCAGAGCCATCACTGTGTCTCTGCTGGCACATTTTTTAATGGTGCCCAGTGCCTTCAGTACAACCAGCATGTGCATGGCCAGTAGTCAGCAAAATCATAGCCTGAGTCAGGGTGTGCTCAAGCAAGAGATCAAACAGAAGCTCAGAGATACTGAGGGACCTGAGAACACTTCAGTGGGAATGGGTAGAGCCTGGGAAGATGCACCTCCAAGGCTGGACCTGCCCCTTGGCCAACGCAGCAAGCCAGGGCCATACATCCCACTGTCCAGGCAGGAGCCTGGGAGGGAGCTGCTCTATGACTCACAGCCCAGTATCCAGGGGACAACTGGCTCTCCTTGAAGTCAATGCCATCTTTCCATCCTGCTGCCAACCTTCAGTGGTTTGAAAAATATCTTCAGAGGGAGGGGAGAGAGGGGCTAGTCATGCAAACAGTAAAATGATAAGGTAGCAATGGAGCTCAGTGCAGATTGCACAAAACCTTGCTTCTCCCCCAGTGACAAAGGAGGAGAGCAAACCATAGACAGAGATGCCCTGAGGCTTTTGGGTTGGGTTGTGGTCTTTTTTTCGGTAACAGACTTTGCACTCTGCTACTGACAAACCAGAAAAACCTGCGTTCAAGTTTTTTTGCTAAATTAAACTCAATAGCACAGATGCACACACAAGAAGAAACATCTCACCTGCTCTGCATCAGAAGGAACACAAAAATGCTTTATAACCAGCTGAAAAACACATACAACTTGTGGAGGAACTAATTTCTCCCCCTCCTGCTCCTCCACAGCTGCAGAGCAAAGAAATGCAGAGCTAGACAGGGCATCCTGGTGATAATGCTGGCTGGCAGCAGCCTCTGAGGGTCTGTGGTCCAGCCTCAGTGTCATCAGTTCCAACTCATCAGTGCCAACTTCGCAGCTGCAGCAGGTTCTTGAGAAAGCCTCTGCCCAGCTACAAAAAGCCCTCAAAAGGAGCTCCTTGCTGACTCTTTTTTTGCTGCGATTCCCTTCCCCAGTGCGGAGTTACCTACACTGGAGGCTGGTCTCCTCGGCAAATGGCTGAGGCTGGCCAAATGACGGGGAGGCTGAGAAGGAGATAGACAGCTGTTTACAAGTGTAGTCTGCAGTGGACCCACAGCCCACGGCCAAACAACCAAAAACTCCCCCACCAGCACACACAGAAGGGAAAAAGGGACGATAACACGGAAGAATGGAAGTTTGTGATGGCATGGACCAGCATGAGGAAGAGGCTTCCCCCAAAGACTGAAATGCCCATGTAGAACCTCTTCACCGCTCTGCAGATTGAAGGAGGAAAGACCCACTGCATCAGAAGAGATGCTGGAGCTGGATAAGGCAGCCCAACCTGCTTGTGTAACAAGCAGCACAACTAAGAAAAGGGAGGGTTGAGAGTTGTAGGCAACTCTCTTCCGAGAAGTACAGAAGCATTTGCCAGCCTGACAGACTCTCTGGGGAGGTGTGCTGCTTACCGGGGGCTCATGTCAGCGATGTCACCAAGAAACTACCAAACCTCATACAGTCCTCTATAAAAGGACTCTGTAAGCTCTGTAAAAGCTTCTTGGCTTTTAAGCTTGGAATTCTTAATTTTTATCCCTATTTTTTAAATGGATTTTTAATTGCTTTTAGACAGATAAGAAAAGTATATTCTTTCTTCAGCAGTGACCTTCACTTTCAAGCCTGGAAGTCTGGATTGTGCTACGGTGCTGAGTCTAGCAAGTCCCCTAGACCATCTCTCTCCTTACCTGACACTTGGTACACACTGCTTGTTGCATCTCTTCCCCATTCAGGGTCAGATGCTGACCTGAGCTGGCAGCTTCCTTCTGCAACCCTCTGCCTGGCTGGGGATGCCTAGATGTCCCACCAGCTGCAAGCTGCAGCATGCACAGGTCTCCTTTCAGCAGATAAGCCTGCCAGCAAGCCTGCTGATGCTTTGAGATCTGATTGTGGCTGGTTTTCCTGACTCGCTCATGCTTTAATAGTAATTCATCCCAAATTCGGGTCATTCTAGGGGCCTCCCGGCCTGATTTTATCAGTGCTGTGGGAGAGGCAGGTGGTATCCCTGGTGCTGCAGCGCTGGCAATAGTGAGATACCATCTGCAAGTGGTGCAAAGAGGGGTGAGGGGACAGGGGAGGGGGACAAGTCTATACCCTAGTAGTGCACAAAGCCTCAGCAGATGTGCTGAATCCTCTCTGGAGAGTCCCCACCCCCCAACAAGAGCTGTGTTGTGGTCTGCATGCTGGAAATCTCCAGGAGCACCTTGCTGAAGGCTCAGCTCCTGCTTTTCCCTCTCTCCACCAGACTCAAGTAATAAGTGATGTGGCCCCAGACTTGATTCAAAGACCAAGAGTGGCCATCGGTCCACCACAAGTCTCTCTGACATCCTGTCTCCAAAAGGAAGGCAAGCTATTTTGACGTTAATATCTGCTGCAAGGAAGGAGGAGTAATTTCTTGTCTCAGCATACCTGATCCTGTTTTTCCACCTTTTCTTACAGGGGTCTGAGTCACCGCTCATGTGAGCCCGGCTGGAAGGGCTTCTGGCACTGCCTACAGCTAGTCTTTAGTAAAGACCAGTCATTACAGCTTCAAATCTAAGTGCCAAAGAATATATATTTGCATTTCAGCAAGTGCGGTTTGGCCAGACCTGGCAGGTCTCAACACTGGGAGAGGAGACAAGAGGCCACAGCATGCCAAGTCAGAACAGGGTTGCTGCAGAATGCCAGTGCGTGGGCACATTGTCAAGGAGCAGAGAGGCATCCTCAAAGGCAGCGCTGCCAAAAATGACACCCACAGCTCATGCCACCCCTTGTCATCCCTGCAGGGACGGCCAAAGGCTGGGAGGAGGTACAGTCTGTGGGAGAAGCGCAGGATGGGCAAAAACACATAATGAGGGCTTGATAAGCACACATAGAGATAATTGACCAGATGGAGGTAACTGAAAATTGGGTGGGCACAGATAGGCAGCAGAGAAAGTCCCCTCTCGCTGTGATCCTGATGGGCGTCATTTGTGCTTAGTAAGAGAAGACATGTCCTCCCACCAAAACTGCACCCCATGGCTGGTGGGAGAAAAAGGTAGCTTCATCCCCAGATTTTTCCCTCCCTGGGGATGGATTTCTTTTTTTGCTTTTTAAAGAACATTTCCAGCAGTCATTACGGGGACTGGGAGGTTTTGCATTTCCAGGCAGTGGCTTGTTACACACCAGGAGGCAAAAAGGAAAGGCAAGCAGAGCTGGGTGAGTTTCCCACTGGAGCTTGCTAGGATGAGCTAGACTGGCCCCATGCACTCTGCAGTGCCCCATTCACCCTGTGGTGCCCCACGAGCCCCACACCACCCAGAGCACCAACACCAGCCCCGTGCAACACTGCCAGCCCCACACATCCTGCTATGCCCCTGCACCAACACCAGGCCTGTGCACCAATACCAGCCCATTGCACCAGTGCCAGCCCTAGCGCAGGTGGAGAATGGTCCAGAGGCTGCATGTCCTTCAGTCCACAGGGGTCACAGGTGTCATCAGATGATGCTGTGCTGCATCAAGTGAAAACAATTTGTTGCAGCTCTCAACCCTTCCACGGTACCATGACAATATTCCCAAGCAAGCCCGGGTAGAAAGGGTGTCTCCTTTCAGAGCAGGCTCCAGCCCTCGGGTAAATTGCATGTTCGCAGTTGAAAGGATTAGAGGGAGTGGCGACCTGTGACGCTCCCAAATGCGTGGAGCCGAGGCAATAATAGCCCGACGTGTGGTGGGCGAGAGCAGCGCGCTCGGGCAGCAGGGACCTCCTGTGAGTTGTACATTGGGAAGAAAGGCACCCACACCTCTTCTGCTGCAGACCCTGGACCACAACGGGTAATCCTTCCTTCTTGGGTGCCTCTGCCTTTGCACAGGCTGCTAGCAAGGGACCATCCCAGCTGGATAGGAGGAGAGAGCTGTAGGTAGTTGAAGAGCTCTGTGGACGGAACAGTGGGGCTTCCCCAGGAGTCCTGGGTCTGAGGGGAAGTTGTTTCTGCTTGCAGGAGTTGCAGTGGGAGCACTCAGGAATCGGGACGGTCCTGCTGGTGGAAGAGGTGTAACCCCGGTGCCCCTTTCGGACGTCATTCTTGCAGGTTGGCTGTTAGGAGGAAAGGACCATCCCAGGCAAGGCTCTTCCCCTGAATTTGCATGTGTTCTCGTGACTTTATGCCACAAAAATGCTTTCTGTCTCTCTGCTTTGCTGAAAGTCTCAGTCTTAAAAGTAACAAGACCAGAGCTGTCTGGAGCCTGGAAGCTGCAGGAGGGCTGTGTTGAATGTGTGTGGCTGCTGTTCTTGCTGTGCCTCCCACCTCAATCCGTGTGCCCCAGAACCCATTGCGCTTCTCAGGAGTGCCCCAGGAACAACCCCCCCCAGCCGCCTTTCCCTGGGGCAGGAGAACCCTGCTTCACAGCAGGGATGGCAGCAGCAACTGGGGATACAATAAGGGGGTTCCATCCCCAAACCAACCCCCGGAGGGTTCAGAGTGGAGATGAGGAATCCTTCAGCCCCTGAAGTGGGGAGCAGCCACAGGTGTCACCATTCTGGAGGGGGGTCAGGGCTCTGCTGGGCCAAGCCACTGCCACTCCTCGTGCTGGCAACAGCCTGTTGTGAGCTGGTGGGTGGACAAGGGGTGTCCCGAGGTCCCCTTCAGCAGAGAAGCAGTGCCTGTGTGATCCTCCACATATCTGCTCTAGGGACAGCAGAGGGCCTTCTCCCTAGCTGCAAAACCACCTCCTGCAGCATGGGAAGCTGGTTCCTCCAGCAGAAGAGAGAGGACACTATAAGGATTAGCTGAAAAACAACAGAAACCTGCTTGCATTTCTCCTTTCTTTAGCCAGGAAGATATTTTCCAGGAAATAAATAAGGTGGATGCAAAATACCTAGCGCTGGCCTCTGCTTCCCACACAGCCCCGCACTGGCACATGCATTAAGTGGGGATTTGGTGGGGCTCCTTGCTGTGGACTCCACACAATTTAATTATTTAAGCATGTCACACGACAGCTGAGACAGTATTTCTGTTGCAAATTTGTTGTCTCCAACAAATGAAATGATAGTAAGATGGTTTGTGGTAGGAACATGCCAAAACAGATACTTCAAAATCCTTCCCGGGAGAAACACCGGGTCTCCTGGGACAGTATTTTGCTCAGGTTTGCAAAAGCAACTCAAGTGTGTCTCTTTCAGCCACAAGAGCCCAACCAAATCACATTATTTGACTTAATATTAAGAACAAAACCTCCATAGTCCTGCAACTTAAAATTGGGTAGTTTACTCCTGATTGGTTGTTATCAGTTCAACCAAATAATCTATTCTTCTGACCATCCGAGCCATCATTTTAAATTAATCCCCTCAAAGACCAGATTTGCCTGGGACAGCATATCTGTACACATACATATGCATTCACAGGGATCTAACAGAGAATGTATGATTAAAATCTGATGGAGTTTGGACTCTGGCATTTTTCAAGATAAGGAAAATGAGCAATTTCTAGAACCAATTAGAGGATTTCAAATTTATAATTGTTTCACCTGTTGAGCGGTCAGATTGATATACTAACAGAAGTGTAGTGCATGCCAAGTGAAATGCGTGAAATCCTTGGCTTCTGTGTCAGTTCCATCAAAGTCTCATGCTCACCATGTTGACTGTTTTGCAGAGCGCCGTGATGTGGCTGTTCATCACAGCCGCTTATTTAATATGCACCAGTGAAAAGTCAGATGCAAGCCCCGAGGTGTCCATGGATGTTGTAAGTCCTGACTTCTCTCCCTTCTTTTCTTGCTTGGGAATGCAAGGTACGCATGCTGCCATAGTCTGGACAGGACCCATTGATGCATGTGTCTTCACCGGGATTTGGTACCAGGGTTTTATTAGAACTCTTGTCTCCCTATGTTTATGTACGTGGAAATTTATGGCTGGCATTTTAAGGAGGAGTTCAGCCATTGACAGATTTGGTCAATGCAGCTGTCTCTGGTTTAGAGCTTTACTTCCATTGCTGCCCTGCTCTTCACAAACGTTGATTGCAACATGAAAAGCAGCAATGGGTCTTTCATTAGCAGACCTGCTCAGGGAGTGAGGGAAACTCACATCTGGCAAAAATTTTAGCTGAAATCATGACATGACTGCAGCGTTGGTGGAAGGGAGGACCGTACTGCACCCTTCCATTGACAGAGGGAGTCTCTACCACTGTCTCAGGGCAGCCACTGTTGGCTTCACCCAACTGGTCTCCCTGACATCCTTCACGACAGAGACCCGCACCTCTCTGGGGACCCATCCCATGCTGTCCTTCCCTTCCCACAGGGTGAAATTGTCCACTACCACGGGTACCCCTATGAGGAGCATGAAGTGGTGACAGATGATGGCTATTACCTCACCATTCAGAGGATTCCTCATGGCAGAGACAACCCAGGAAGCATGAGCACCTCCCACAACGCAGAGGCACAGGGCTCCAGCCTGTTCTGCCCCCGTAAGTGCCACAAGAAGGTCTGTCTGCTCCAGGGTCCCTGAGAGCTTTTGCTGGGCTGGAGTCGGCCATGGTCGTGGCTGACTCATCATGTGCTGGGTCCTCAAGAAGATAACTTTCCCTGTAGGATTAGCCTCGGGAACAGAAGAAATGCAAGTGCCCACCATGCCAGACTTCTTGTTCTGAGAGGATCTGCTCCAAAGAGGAAAGAAAAGATAAGAAGAATGAATGGGACAGAAAAACCTTGCCACTAGTTTTACCCCAGCTCAAAGCCAGCCAGGGGAGCAGCAAAAAGCATTTGTCAGAAAAAAAAAATAATGTGTCCAATCCAATGCCATCACACCATTTTGGCTCCTTTCTGTTCTTCACTTGAACCACTGCTTCAAAATGGAGGGGGTGATGTCCTATTCTTGGCAGAGTGTCCCTTTCCTGACAAGCAGGAGGACTGACGTATGAACACGGCAAATAAATGTAAAAAGCCATATTTCTGTTCAGAACACTTTATCCTCAGCTGTCGAGGATGGAAATGTGAGTCTTACATTGAGGGTTTAAAATCCAACAGGAAAAAAAAAAGAGAGGAGACAAAGGAAGAAAAAAAGAAAAAAAAAAGGAAAGTCACTTTTATTAGAACTTTTTCGTGCTGCAACCTGTGATTGCCCTACCATGTGAATTCAGATATCCTTATCTGTTGTGGCTGTGAAGTTGGAGCTGCAAGGGGCTGGAGGGGCTGGAGTAGAGATCTCCAGAGGTCCTTTCCAAACTAAACCTTTCCATAATGTCTCTTCCACTGTCTTCCTACAGCACTTCAGGCTTCTTGGTCCTTTGTAAAAAAGATCTTAAATTTGTTCTGGGGAGGTGAGATTCACCTATATGGCTGAAGTGGGCAGAAATGGGTTGAGGACATGGTCTTGACCCCTCTTGATCCGTGTCTCTTGCAAGGGGGCAGCATGGTGTAACCATGTCATGAGAGATACTTAGACTCTGCTGGGGTTTCAGTGTCTCTTGGTCAGAGCCAGAGTAAGTGAGCCAAACAGACGGCACTGTGAGAAAGGTAGTCTCCATGTAAAGGGCACAGCCAGTGTCCAAAACTGATACCTGCGTGTGAATGGTCAATTTTGAGAGTGGTCAGAGAAAATGATCCTCCTCTTTTTTCTTCAGCTCCAAAGCCTGCAGTGCTCCTGCAGCATGGCCTGGTGTTGGAGGGAAGCAACTGGGTTACCAACTTGCCCAACAGCAGCCTGGGATTCATCCTTGCTGATGCCGGCTATGACGTCTGGATTGGAAACAGCCGGGGTAATAGCTGGTCACGAAAGCACAGAGATTTTGAGTTTCACCACCAGGAATACTCAGCTTACAGGTATTTTCTGCAAAAGTGAAGGGTGAGAATGTACCTGCTAGCCTCAGCAGTGTCCATAGGCTGGAGGAGCAGCACCACTGACATCTACTGACATCTACCAGTGGGCATAAACCAACACCATCACAACACCACAGGGGTGCCTATATCTTCTGGAGCCTCAGCCACTCCCCAGTAGTCATGACACTACTTGCTGTGTTCTGCATGTCGTTCCCAAGGTCAGCAATAGCAATTTTGTCATGTGACCGTCTCCATTGCAGCTTTCATGAGATGGCCATGTATGACCTTCCAGCAACGATCAACTATATTCTGCAGAAAACTGGACAGGAGCAGTTATACTACGTGGCTTACTCTCAAGGCACCACCACAGGTACTTGGGCAGTGATCAGATCACTGTCAAAGTTATGTTTGCTGTGCCCCCCTGGTTTGTGAGTGTTGTCCTGAGAGCCTGGACGGGAGGGTAATATTCAGTCATGTCCAAATCATGAAGAAGAAGGGCAGATTAAAATCCCTGTTTTCTTTAACAGAACAGTTCTGAGCAATAACAGCCCGAAACAAGTTGCAGTGATGGGTTTTGGTGCATCCTGCTGCTGCCAGAGCCTCAAGAAGGGCTTGCAGGAGCTTCAGCTGGGTTGAGCAGTCAAGCTGGGAGCTGAAATATATCAGCAGCAAAGGACTTGACCTGAAGGTCAAAGGACTTGACCTGCTAGAGCCAGCTCTGAGGGTCTTTCCAATGGGCACACACACTTGGGAGTCAATAAATCCTTCAGAAATAACAGGGAAGGGTCTGCTTTCTTCTCCCTCCTGCAGGTTTCATTGCGTTTTCATCCATTCCTGAGTTGGATCGCAAAATCAAAATGTTTTTTGCCTTGGCTCCCATTACGACAAACTCAAATATGAAGTCACCCTTGGTAAGGGTGTTTGACCTTCCCGAGGAGCTGGTTAAGGTACGTCCTCACCACATGCTCATCTGGTGTGAAAGTGAAGGAGGGACCGGGAAGGTCTTATCACCTGAGAGTGCTTGTACATCACTTCTATTTCCCTGCACTCTGTGTGCCCTTTGCATTGAGCAGGTACATTTGTGCCTACACTCTTGAGCCTGTGGGGCATTAAACAGTGTAAAGTGTTCTCCTGTCCAGCCCTAATCAGAGAAGAGCTATTTCTAGATATTGTGTTTGGGTCCATCCTCCTAGGAGAAACCTCTTCTAGGAAGATCAAGTCTCTTCCAAGGCCATGACCGTTTCTGAAAAGCCAAAATTATAAAGCACACGAAAGCTGTGGGAAGGAAGACAGCAGAGAAGTTAGCAAGGGTTAGTAGAGAGGTGAAGAGCATCTGGAGGAAAAAGAGGAACGTGAACAACACTAATCAATACCTTTGACTTTCACAGCTCATTTTAGGACACACGGTGGTCTTCGATAAGGGCGAGGTCTTGAAGCAAGTGATATCCAGTCTGTGCAGCTACCCCATCTTTAAAAGCTTTTGCTCCTTGGTCCTTTATTTGCCTGGAGGGTTTACCAGCAGCTTAAATGTGGTATGTACACTCCAGCTTACCTTTCAAGTGATCCAGTTTCTCATTCTTTGAGAATTGTCAACATCGAGTTGTAAACTAGCTACCTTCAGCTGGCATTAGCTTCTTTGATTTGTCAAAAAATCTGGCCATTGTGTCAGCATTTCGCCATCTGACCTTTGTGTTGGCCATTGCAATGCTCTTGCATTGGCACCAGAGGGAAGCCCACAGTGCACACAAGGTCATGAGTTCACAGGGCACATTGTCTCCCCAGTGGGGAGGATGCCAAAGGGGAGAGTGCAGAAATTTAATCAGTGGTCCAGGTGTGTCCCAAGGTTTCTCTTTCACTAAGTGACTTGTAATTTCACATACGTTTTAATATCAAAATGGGCTCTTATGGAACAAACTCCCTTTCAACCTGCTGCTAGGAGAGGTGGACTCTCAGACTCTTCAGCCTGCCATCCCTTAGAACATGTTTATCCTCGAATCAGAGTCTTTGCCTTTGCTCCACTGCACTGAACACAGAGTCATAGAAAAATTCAGGCTGGAGGCAACAGGGTGGGAGGGTCTCTGTCCTGCCCTCACTCCCATCAGGGCCAACACTGCAGCTACAGTATGTTCGTTGGAAACATGTCCAGGAGAGCTGGGTGGTCCCAATGATGCCCCACTCACATGGGGAAGGTCTATTTCCTTGGGGCTAGCCAAGATTTCAAGGTCCAGATCCTTCCACAAATGGACTATGTGAGTAAAATTGGAGACAAGTCCACATAGAGTGCCAAGTAATAATAGCTTGATCTTGGATGGAGTCAGACCTGGGCCACTGTTTCTCAGAGAAAGTGTTGGTGTATTTTTGCAGTATTCCAAAGAGGAAATGCATTAGAAACAACACATAAAGCTACTGTGATGAGTTGCACATTGTCTTTGCAAAAGGATCCTGAGCACAAGGTAGAGAGTTTTACTTCGGATTGAAAACCAAATAGATTTATAACATGAGCTAGCATCCCATGGGAATTCCGTGGCTTACTGAAGGGACCTCTACAGCACCCTTCATGATTCTGTCTGTGGTGTGTGTTTGCACAACACATGGCTGAGCTGTGCCTTCACAGAGTTAAGAACAAGTCATTTGTACAAATGCAAGCTCCAGCTAGCCTGCGTGAGTGAAAGACTTAGGTGGCTACTGAACAGGATTCTTTTTATTTCTAATGGAATTTCCCTCCATGCAGAGAATAAATGTCTCCAATTGTTTCTTGCAGAGCCGCATAGACGTCTACCTGTCCCGCTACCCTGATTCAACATCACTGAAAAACATGTTACATTGGCGCCAGGTAATATTTTCTGCTGCAGAATAAGACCACATGCAACCAGCGCCCATGTTGTCTTTTCTCAGCTGCCAAGGAGCTCTTCTCAGTGCTTGGGTATAACGCTCCATTGCTCTCTCTGTAAAGCTACATTAGAGAGAAAGGGATAAAATCACATGAACCATTGGGGCAGCTGCAGTTCTTTTGATCATGACTTTAAACAAACGTTGACCAAGAATCTTTGGAGCTAGTAAGAAATGAAGATGGAAGCAAAAATTGGTAGTAAACCAGCACGGGAGATGCTAGAGTAAAGGCTGAGGGTCAGTAGAGACAACTAATCATACAATAACTAATCATTGAAAACATGCACAGATTCATATCCTTCTGTTGTAGACGTTGACTATGATAGACAAAGGAAACTTGATAAAGGTCTGATCTGTGTCTTCTCTGAGGCTTGCTCTTGGTTCTATGCTAGGTGTACTGTGGGTTTCTGGGGCCTCAGCCTCCAGACATCTACTTCCACAGCTTGCCAGCCACCTGAGACAGGAGGGATGAAAGACATGAACAATGCCAGGCAATCTTGCAGACCATGCTGAGATCTTTCTGGGGATTGAGCTCTCCTCCCTAAAGACAATGTCACATGTAACAAATAGCATCCTCGAGCTTTAGTGGCAGGAGGGAGCAGTGCGGTTCCCTGGTCACCTCTTTTATTTTTCATATGGTCCCCTATAATGCATGTATAATAAACACAACTCTCCTCCTTTTCCAGATCTATCAAACAGGGGAATTCAAATATTATGATTATGGTAATGATAACTTGCTTCATTACAACCAGGTAAGACGAATTCATTCTCATTTGACAGTTTTAAAAGAGAGAAAAAAAAAGACAATGAAAATATTGCAGTGGCTGAGATGGAATTTTATGTGATTTATGGAATTTACATTATATGGTCAAACAGGTTTGTACCTTTCTTGCAAAAAAGAGGTCTGTGATGTCTTTTAGTGATGACTTTGTGACCCTTGGTGAAAAGCATAGGAGGCCAAAGCATAGTCATAGACTCATAGAATCATAGAATGGTTCAGGTTGGAAGGGACCATAAAGATCACCTGTTTCCAACCTACCTCCAACTAGAACAGGTTGCTCAAAGTGCCATCCAGCTTTGTCTTGGACACCTACATCCAAGGGGCATCTACAGTTTGTCTGGGAAACCTGTTCCATTGTCTCACCACCCTCAGAGCTAATAATTTTTTCCTAATATCTAATCTAAATCACTCTTGCAGTCTAAAACTGTTAGCCCTTGTCCTTTTGATACACCCCCTGATAAAGAGTTCCTCCCCATCTCTCCTGTAGCCCACTTGAGGTACTGGAAGGCGGCTATAAGGTCTCCCCAGAGCCTTCTCTTCTCCAAGCTGAAGGAGTCTGGTGATGCCAGGTCATGGTGGTGATAGTCAGGATGTCTGGTGATAGGTTGTGTACCATCTCTTAGTATAGGGGAGAAATTCCAAGCAGCAATCAGGAATACTTTGAAGTTTTGGCTTGCCCGTGACCTCCCAGGCTTTCCTTCCTCAAGCAACACTATTTCTCTTCCAGACCACACCTCCCTTCTATGAGCTGGAAAATATGAAAGCCCCACTTGCTGCGTGGTATGGTGGCAAGGACTGGATTTCAGCCCCTGAAGATGTAAACATCACACTGCCTCGTATAACCAATCTGATGTACAAAAAGTACATTCCTGAATTCGTCCACTTTGATTTCCTTTGGGGTATGCAAGCATATGAACAGGTGTATAAAGAAATGCTTGAACTGATGAAGAGGAGCACCTAGAGTCATATCAGTGGCAGTAATTGTTAGTTTCTTGTTTAACTTCCAGGGCTTCTTTTATTTGGGGAAAAAAAAAAAATGAAGAAAAAAGACAGGGAAATAGACTCATTAAACTGCTACACTTGATTTGGATTGATATCACTCTCACGAGGAAAACAAGCCAATCCAATGTTTGGGAAAACACATAGGATTTATGTTAATTAGGTTGAAGTCCTTGCAGGAGTCAGACCCTGAATCTCCCAGGTGCCTCACTCATAGTCTCCTGCAACAAGCAATTTCAGTGGAATTTGGCTCCTGGTCGCCCCTGTGGGCTCTGGGCCCTCTACACTTGAGTTCCCAACTGCAAATACCTGGACAGCAGCTCACCTCCCTCCTGGATCCTAGTGTTTCACGAGAGTAGGTATACTTGGATGGGACCACATGGTGGGTTGAGTGATGAATCCTGCCGGTGTAGCTTTATCCACCTTCTGGGGACTCTTCCACACCAAGAATCCCAACATCATGACATTCATTGCTGGGAGAAGCTAGAAACTTTCTGCCTGGTGAAAAAAGCTCATGTTTCATTTCCATGAGAATTATCCATTTTTCTAATGTAGGGAATATCTTTCTCAAATTCATTTTGATTTGGATAACAACAGCCTTGCTTGTACACAAAAGGGATTTCAGTAAGTTCTACCATTTTAAGCAATATGCCCAAGGCATAAATGCAGTGGAAAGGTTGCCTTTTGCCAACTGTAGGAAATGCTTTTGTTTTCCTTATATGAGAGAGAGAGGAAGAGTCTGGTCAAAGCCCGTAATAAGTCTAACTCTGTTTTCAGCTTCTGGATTACACTTCTTAGTAATATATTGGTTAGGGGAGGAATTGTGAATTTGCCTGTTTGTGTTACTATATTCTTAAAATATGCCTAGGAGCAAGCAAGGCAAAGGATAACACCCTCTTTCCACAAAGATGTAGAAATAAACATAAACATAACAATAATAATAATAGTAATAATAAAGTAATATAGGGTCCACTGACCTCTGTGTGGTTGTACTGCCTTAAACTTCTGGAGGAGTATGGGGGCTTTCAGCACAGACATCTTGCCATGCACAGGCAAGAGAGAGATGCTTGTCCAATGCTCCCCCTGCTCAGGGATAACTTTCAGTGGTTTGTAACACTGGCAGATGCCCATGACCCATGCTGCAACTCACATCCACCCTGCAAAGAAGGGTGGGTTGAAGAGGGCAGGTTGGGGGATGAGGAGGGATATAGAGACCAGGACGGCTGCTCTCCAGAGGCAAACTGTGGGTCTTGGCAGCACACTTTCATCCCAAGTGTCTAGAGATGGTGGGATGGGGCTGTTGGTGCATGCCCTTGTAGGCCATGTTGCAGTTGCCATCAAAGGGGACTGGCTGTAAAGGTGTTTCACTTTCCATCCTTACAGCTAGAATTGACCACAGAAAAAAACAGGACGGGGTGAGGTAATCTCAGGGTGTAAGAGTTAGGCTACACCTTAGATATGACCTACCTGGAGTGACAGTGATTAACTACCCTATTTAGTATATTTGTAATGACATCTTTTTCTGGGTAATTAGTTATTTACTGCAGGGCTCTGCCCTGGAGCAGCATTCTTACAGGACTGAACTGTGTTTATGCCATGGATGTCAATGCAAACAAAAAAAAGACTTTTCTGTGTTTGCAAATAAACACCCAAAGCTTGGCAAGACGTTTCCCCAAAAGACTTCTCAAAAGCCTACGAGAACTTAGTTATGTTGAGGTAAAAAAGTACTAATGTTTTACTTCTGAAAATGTATAAGAATTGCAGAGCTTAGTCTCTTTCTGTTCAGGTTGTAATGTAATTCTGTAATTATCTGATACAAAGTTTGTATTGCATTGCCTTCATTCATTGGCTATCTCCCACGACAGAACGTTTTGGTGAAGTTCTCTCTGAATCGGGTTCTGGAAGCACTCTGCTCCCTGTGGCACTGGTACTTGCTTCCCATCTCCTGTTAAAGGATCAACAATAGTTGAAGCAGTGGATTTTGGAAGCAGACAGAATGGCAAATAATCAAGGTGCTTGCAACACAAATATTGTGGTGTTCTGTCTTCTGGGACTATCTTGATCAATAAATGGATTGAGTTACAAGGCAAGCCGTGTTGATCTTGCCGGGACTGGAGTCCTTGCATGTCTCAAGTCTATCAGGCAAGTCAAAAGTCACCAGGCAGGTCCGTGGTGATGGCACAGGCCCAAGATCAGGCTGGGATATCAGCCCAAGATCAGGCTGGGATATCAGCCCAAGATCAGGCTGGGGTCCAAATCAAGTCAATCTCTAGCCCTTAGACTTCACAACGCAGCACCAGGCCTTCACCACCTCGGTGAATGTATTCATGACACAGCAGCGCTCCCTTGCTATTCTCCACGCGTGAGCAAACCAGCCTCAGTCATAGGCCTAAACATGCAGAGAATGGCGGTCATTCAGCCATGTAATTTTCTTCCAGATGTGTTTATGCAAAGCCGTTCTTGATCTGCTTGCATACAGCACACAAGGCTAGAAGGGATTAAAATTGTGTCACACCCCCTTCAAAATACAGTAGTTGCACCATGTTTGCTGAGCTATAATTTTCTATCATCATCAGGGTCAATGCCAAAAAGGGGAGCACACACACGAACTGTGGAGCATACAATCAGCTCCATGAGCTGTGGCGCGTACAGCCAGCTCCAGGCTGTGTCCACACTGGAGAGGTGGTGAGCACAGTGTTCTTCCCGCTTGAGGGTTATGGGGAGGCACATGCTTAAAGTGAAGTTGCATTTTGAAATAACCCTAGGATTGCTCTGGTGTCTGCTTTAAGCAAAGCACCAGCCTGTGCTCTTAATTAATTTGTGCCAGGGTTAATCTAGGACAAGGTTTCGAGTTATGTCGGATGGTGTATACTGCCTTTTCATGTGTTTTTTGATCCTTAACAGCAAGCCTGATAACAGTTTCCAGCAATCACCAGCATTGCTGAGTAGATTCAGGGGTTTATTCTGTTGAGGACTATGAGAAAGTAACAGAAGATCAGTGAGGAGAGCTGTAAACACGCTCGAGTGACTCGCACGGGGAGTGCTGCAAAACACATACATCACACTAGTTGTTGCTTAGTTTTGTGTGCTCAACAAGTAGAACATCTGCACTCAGATAACATGGCCCTGGGATGGACTCAGGGGCACCTTATTGAACACGCCTGAGATTCCTGCCCTGCTGCTGAAGAGACCAAAGCCCAGCAGAAAACCCTGCCTGCCAGAATCCTGGAAACACAGCCCCAAACAGCGCGTGGGAGCTCTCCCGCTCCCTCACTCCCTGGCTAACAAGGACTCTCTTGCCAATAAGGACTCTCTCTCCTGCTGCAGTGCCTGCATCCCCTGCTTGCCTGCCTCTGCCCAGGTGCTGCTTCAGAGGTTCCCCGATCCACGATGTATTGAGATTAAATTTGTTCTTTGCCTTTAATCCGTGGGTTTGTGTTTGTTTCTGCGTCCATCCTGCAACGGCTCACACAAGAACATGTCACTTTCTTATTTCACAAACTATGAGCTATTTCTGTGTTATTTCCTATGTTATTTCCGGATTTTCTTTTGAGATTGCTAGATGAATGGTCAGAAGAGAGACCCAATAACTGTTCTCTGACACTTGCATTTTCATATATTTGTCCTCTAGGCAGGTGGGAATGGGATAAGGTCATGGAAAGTTACAGTTAGCTAAAATCATGATAAGATATAACTTCCTTCAACACTCTTCACAAGTCTTTGTTGGTGTCCATTCCTGACCCTAGACCATGTCATGTGCGACACATTACTGCTCCCCTGAAGGTCTCTGATAACCCTGACTAGGGCTTTGGCTAAGCTGACCAAATCAGCTTTTCTTTAATACAAAGAGTACTGTGATACCAAATTTGAAACATATTAGTATTTCTTTATTGAGACAGTTTGATAAAGTTGGTCCAGGTCCGTTCATGGACAGACCGAAATCTTTTAGCTTTAAAATACTCTTTAAAGCTAATTGTACAACAAGGAGAGATCAGAGA
Source organism: Gallinago undulata (assembly GCA_026546715.1). Lineage (NCBI taxonomy): Eukaryota > Metazoa > Chordata > Aves > Charadriiformes > Scolopacidae > Gallinago > Gallinago undulata. The sequence continues at coordinate 161,876 of JAOTQQ010000002.1, read as the reverse complement.
AGTACAAGTTCAGGATTGTTCTGGGGTCCCCTCAACAAAGAAACGGGAGAAGAATTAGCTGAGAAACACCATTGGTGACCACATCTCAGTTATTTCACAATCAACGTTTTAGGAACATTTACACTTTTGTTGTTTCAGTTACATTACTGTGTATGAAATGATTGCATGAACAATTCCAGCAAGGTGTTGTGAAAGGAATTAGTTGTTTCATCAAGCCTCTCTGTAACTCTAGCATGCGTAAAACTCCTACCTAACTCCTACTTAATCAGAGATGCTGGAGATATCTCAGCCATGCTGAGGGGCTTTACACTAGGAGAGGTACAACCAGACAAGCACTGCTTTGCTTATCACATTCTTTACTTGGGCAATGTTCTTTTCCAAGGTTACTGCAAGGGAATCATGCTTATCTGGAAGGAATTACACAAGAGTTGATGTACTTTTATTGCTAAAATCAGAATTACACTCTCTTTCCCAGTTCAGGATGTCAAGACCAGATGACAGCTAGTTATTAAGCACCTCCCTACTTACTCTTGTGCTTGGCAAGAGGTATTGGATAGAAGGTAACTACCAGCATCTTGGGCACACAGTCTGGCGGCTTGTATGTCCATGAAAGCACCAGGGGAAAGATCAGAGCAGGACTTAGAGGAATGTTATGCATGCAAGGGCATGATTAACACCAATCAGACTGGTAAACAATGAGGAATGTGTTGCTTGCACTGTGATGGCCCACAGAGGTGACTCATCAGCAGAAGACCTGCACCTGTTAACAAAAGGACAGCAGCAGGGATACAGGACATTTCATGGGCTTTCTCTCTTCCTGTTATCCCAACAGCAGGATGGGTTACAGTCCTATGATTCCTCAAACAAGAACATGAAAGACACCCTACAGCAAGGTTGCCTAATATTTATGGAGCATGAGGCTAACAAGATGCAGAAGCAAAACATTATGCCATGGTAACTTTTGACTCTTAAAGGAACTTTGAGGTCAAGAAAGACTTGGACCATGGGCCTCAAGCAGAACCCATATGGAGGCATCAATATCTGGCAATCCTTTCCTTCCATGTCACACTCAGGTGACCTCAGCTAGACCACTTGCAGACTCACATTTTGGCCCCTCTGAGAATGTGTGGGTGAGAGTGCTGGCTGGTACAGTCTACATCGTTAGAAAGTTAAAAAAAATACCTTTCTGTTTCTAAATGCACTTGAGTTTTCTTCCATTAGTTCCCACAATACTGTAAAAACATCCTGTGAGTGTGGTTATACAGCTTCATTTCAAGATGCTCATTATAGTCTATCTAATATTAAGTTGTGCACCCTAATATGTATTATGGTGTCCTGACATGGTAGGTTAATACTAGTGACTATTTACAATTCTGTTAGGTGTACAATGACGGCAATACCCTGATGGCATTGCTCTTTCCACCTAAACTGACACCTATGTGTCAAAACACCCAGCTGTGGTCTCCAGTTACTTCAGATAACTCAAAGGTCTTCATTTCTTCCTTTGACTAAGCTATACAAGAGTTTCTTGGTAAAAAGCTAGCTGGTCATTCTTGGCAACCTCTCTCTGATAGGTACTGGTGCTAAATCACACACCAGCCTCCGCACTGATACACTACTCTTGTCTAAGAGCCTGAGGATGCTGGAGAAGTCTCTACTGCCTTTCCAACCTCATTAGTACCTAGTACTGGTACTTAGTACCTCTGCTAGATAATTAGTACTCACTGGAGGTAGAAGGCAGCAGACTTGGCAGTAGATGAAGTACTAGACCATACAACTAAAAGGTGAGTCCTGTCTTGATGCTGATGAAGGAAACCTGATGGTAGAATAGAAAAACACAAGCTGGGTAGGGGTTTCTCCATTCGTAGGTTGTTTTTTAACTCTTCTCAGGACACACACTGGAATTGCCATAAACTGTGAAGTCCATTTTATCTAGTGGGATTTTTGCACACACGGGAGTGGGAAGACATTTTTGAAAGCCCAAAGAAGACACAAGGACAGAAGGACAGGCAGGGAAGATGAGGAGGAGGTATCACCCTCTATGTCAATGACCAGGTGGAGTGCATGGAACTACAACTGCAAATGGATGAGGAGCCAACTGGGAGCTTATGGGTCAGGATTAAAGGGAGGGCAGGGATTGGTGACATTACAGTGGGGGTCTGCTACAGGCCACGCAACCAGGAAGACCAAGTGGATGAGGCCCTCTATGGACAGATAGAAGCAGCCTCACATTCACAAGCCCTGGTCCTCAAGGGGAACTTCAACCACCCCAGTGTCTGTTGCAGGGACAACACAGCAGGGCATAAGCGATCCAGGAGGATCCTGGGATGTATTGATGATAAATTTCTTCTCCAAGTAATAGAGGAACTAATGAGGAGAGGAGCTATGCTGGACCTTATTCTCACCAACAAGGATGTTGAATGTGAAGCTCAAGGACAGCCTTGGCTGCAGTGGCCATGAGATCGTGGAGTTCAAAACCCTTAGGGCACTGGGGGGGGGGTGCACAGCAAGCTTGCCACTCTGTACTTCAGGTGGAGACTTTGGCCTCTTGAGGGATTTTTCTTTGGAGGGTTCTGCTGGATAAAGCACTGGAGGGGAGAGGGGCCCAAGAAAGCTGGTGGGTCACCTCCTCCAAGCTCAGGAGTGATGCATCCCAACTAAGAGGAAGTCGGGCAAAAACACCAAGAGGCCTGCATGGGTGAACAAGGAGCTTCTGGAGAAATTCAAACAGAGAAAGGAGGCCTACAGAGGGTGGAAGTAAAGACAGGTAGCCTTGCAAGGAATACAGAGAAACTGTTCCAACAGCCAGGGATCAGGTTAGGAAAGCTAAAGCCCAGACAGAGTTAAATCCAGCCAGGAACATCAAGACCAACAAGAAAAGCTTCTATAGGTATGTTGGTGGTAAAAAAAAAAAAAACTAGGGAAGATATAGGCCCTCTCCAGAAGGAAATGGGAAACCTTGTTACCCAAGATACGGAGAAGGTTGAAGTACTGAAAAATTTTTTGGTCTCAGACTTCACCAGCAAATGCTCCAGCCACACCACCCAAGTTGCAGAAGGCAAAGGCAGGAACTGGGAGAATTAAGAATTGCCCACTGTAGGAGAAGACCATCTTCAAGACCATCTAAGGAACCCGAAGGTGCACAAATCTGTAGGACCTGATGAGGTGCATCTGCGGGTCCTGAGGGAACTGCTGGATGAAGTTGCCAAGCCAGTATCCATCATATTTGAGAAGTCATGGCAGACCAGTGAAATTCCCACTGACTGAAAAAGGGGAAACGTAACGGCCATTTTTAGAAACGGAAAGATGGAAGAACCGGGGAACTACAGACCAGCCAGTCTCACCTCTGTGCTTGGCAAGATCACGGAGCAGATCCTCCTGGAAACTCTGCTAAGGCACATGGAAAATAAGGAGATGATTGGTGACAGCCAATATGGTGTCACTAAAGGCAAATTGTGCCTGACAAATTGGGTGGCCTTTTACAATGGGCTGACAGCTATCATCATCTACCTGGACTTATGGAAGCATTTGACAATGTCCTACATGACATCCTTGCCTCTGAATTAGAGAGACATGGATTTGATGGATGGACCACTCAGTGGCTAAGGAATTGGCTGGATGGCCGCACTTGAAGGGTTGTGGTCAATGGCTCAATGTCCAAGTGGAAGCCAGTGATGAGTAGCATTCCTCAGGAGTCAGTACTGGGACCACTGTTGTTCAACATCTTTGTTGGAGACATGTACAGTGGGATTGAGTTCAGACTCAGCAAGTTTGCTGATGACACCAAGCTGACTGGTGCAGCCAACACACTGGAGGGAAGGGATGCCATCCAGAGGGAGCTGGGCAGGCTGGAGAGGTGGGCCTGTGCAAACCTCATAAAGTGCAAGGTCGTGCACCTGGGTCACTGCAATACCAGGCACAAATACAGGCTGGGCAGAGAATGGATTGAGAGCAGCCCTGAGGAGAAGAACTTGGGGGTGTTGGTTGATGAGAAGCTCAACATGAGCCAGCAGTGTGCATTTGCACCCCAGAAAGCCAGCTACATCCTAGACTGCATCAAAAGTAACATGGTCAATGGGTGAAGGGAGATGATTCTCCCCCTCTATGCTGCTCTTGTTAGACCCCACCTGGAGTACTCCCTTGAGGTCCTCCAACATAAGAAGGACATGGACCTGTTGGAGCAAGTCTAGAGAAGACCACAAAAATGATCCAAGGGCTGGAGCACCTCTGCTATGAGGACGAGCTGCTATGAGAGAGTTGGGGCTGTTCAGCTTGGAGAAGGCTCCAGGGAGCCCCTTCCAATATCTGAAAGGGGCTACAGGAGAGATGGGGAGGGACTCTTTATCAGGGGGTGTAGCAATAGGATGAGGGGTAGTGGTTTTAAACTGAAAGAGAAGAGATTTAGATTAGATACTAGGAAGAAATTATTTGCTGTGAAGGCGGTGAGACCCTGGCCCAGGTTGCCCAGAGAAGCTGTGGCTGCCCCATCCCTGGAGAGGTTCAAGACCAGGTTGGACAGGGCTTTAAGGCACCTAGTCTGCTGGGAGGTGTCCCTGCCCAGGGCAGGGGATTGGAACTCAATGATATTTAAGGTCCCTTCCAACCCAAACCATTCTGTGATTCTGTAATTCTATGATTCCATGAAGTAAGGCAATGAAACAGTAAGGGCTCTGGCCACACCTGCTGTCAGGAAGATGCTGCCCACACATGCAGTCCCTTTGTGTCAGTGGTTGTGGCACTGATAGAAAATGACACTCTGCGGGATGGAGTAATACATGCACGTTTCAGTCTGTGTTTCACAACTGGCATACCGTTCATAGACTATGACGGGTATGACCATTAGAAGTCACCCTAATCCGTGACCAGGAAATGTATACTCAAACAGAGCACCTAGTAGCCAACTGAAGGCTCGGTCTTTTAGGTGGCTACCAAGCAGTTACAGAAAGGCCTAAGTTGTAAGATCATTGGCTGGAAGTAGAAAACAAAGACCTTTACTCTGTGTAATACCTGTCGTTTCAGCCAAACAAGTTGCACAAGTTCTTCTCCGCTCTGCCATCCATCGGCAAGACACTAAGCTTGATGCTTTTCCAGAAAACATTGCAGAGGTTTTGCAAATTGCCAGTTGCAAATACAATACGCCTTGGGTGTAAGGGCTGTGTGGAGGTTGCCTTGGCCACTGTCACTTTTGAAGAGTGGTATAATCTCCAAGTGTCTCCCACCCAGGCAGCTGGTGAAGCCTGACCTCTCCTTGGAGTGTTTGTGGAGCGGTCAGCATGCTCCTGAGGCCTTGTGAAGCTGGTGGAGCTCAGGTCCTTTCATTGCCCCAGGAGCTCTTCTAAGAGGCATTCCCAAGGGTCCCCTGGGAGTTTGGAAATGACCCTTTACAAAAGAAAACCTTTTGACATTGTTTTGTACTGCGGCTGCCACAAGCTTAAGGTGCAACTCCATAGCTGAGATGCCTTGCTGCACCACTCCAGCTGCTTTTGGAAATTTAATCCTTTGCAAGCATGAAAGTCATGACCACATGGCCAAGCAGAGGAAGTTATCAAAGATATGACCAGCGCACACATCGCTTAATTGGAGGACACGTGATGTGGTCCAGCATGGTGCCAACGTAGCAGGGCTCTGACACAATGTGCTCTTTTTAACACCGGTCATGATAGAGCCACCACCATTCACACCACCATCCTGATCAGATACGACAGGGAGCTCTGCCTGGTAATGTATTTCCCTCCACATAATTCATTGTATTTGCATTGGAATTACCCTGAGGGTTAAAACGCATTGATTGCTTTTTTTCTTGGTAACTTGCTTCTTGGTAATAACCATAGAGAGGGTTACTGGGAATATTTCAGAGGACAGATATGTCTCATGGTGTGGGAGATGCACTGGGAGAAGGAAGAAGGGAGGTAGAGAGTAACCAGGCAGCTGGTGTGAAGATTTGCAACTCATGCTACTGTGCTGAAGTTAAGCTCTAACTTTTAAGAGCTTGGTGAAGCATTAGAAATCACATATAATATTAACTGTGTATATTAATTATATATTAATTATATATTAAGATTCTAATAATTATATATTAAGATTATAGGAATATTAAGATATATTAATCATATCTTAATATATAAGATATATTAAGATATATTAAGATTCCTGCTCTGGGCAGGAGTCTCTAAAGTGATCAAAATTTTTTCCATTTTTTTCAGGCTACACTGATTTAATAAATAGTCTTCCTGTGAGGCTCTACCAGTTCCAGTTCATAGGATCCTTCTGTTAATACTGGCTTTCTTGGTGCAAAAGCTAAGCAATAAAGAAACAGCAAAAGTGTAGACATAGTGGTAGCCCGGCCAACCTAAATGTGTTCCTTGTGCGGTGTAAACTCTTATTTCAGATTAATTTCCTCTATGTGACAATTGGCCTGATGGCATTTTCTATCACTTTAGTTCTTGCATTAGAAAGCTGTTTTTCTTCTTTTTACCATTACAAAACCAAAAAGGGGTCTTGCCTAGCACCAGATCCAGTCTGTATGGAGGAGTATGAAGACCCATGTGTGGACTGTAATGGAAGGTGGAACTGGGAGTCTCCTCTGCTTCCCTAGCCCAGACGGTGATATATGCTCTTCAGATACATAAAGAACTTAAACCCACCATAACCAAAAAGAAACAGACATTCATAAGAATATTATTTATTATAATAACTATAATTATAATAGTAATAAGAATATTTATTATTTCACACAGACACAAGATGTGGCTGTTTATTGCAATCCTGGTTTTGATACAAGCACCTATGAACTCAGCAGATGCCATCCAGCAGACAAAGGTTATAAATCCCGAGACTTTCATGAATGTTGTAAGTCATAAGTTTGCATTTCCACTCTGAAAGTTTATGGATGTTTAGCCGTGGGAGAGAGGGATGGAGGGTATGTATGTGGAAAGGGCTCAGGTCACTACATGTGCTGGTTTTGTTGAGCAGCGTGGTATGACGTTACCTCCACACCATCATTTATCAGCACTGCTTCCTGAAGGAGTCCCCTTCCTCCCAGTAGCATTAAGTGCAATTATCAGCAGGTCAGTTAGAGAAGGGAGTAACCCCAGCCTGAATTTGATCAGACATCTTCCTGGCAGGTAGAAAGCTGTGTGTGGCTCCTCTCTTTCAGCTGCAGCAGGCTTCTTGGGGTCATGTCCAGGCCAGTCCTGAAAGTCTCTGAAAGTCAGTTTAGATGATCCCAAGATGTGTGCAATAAAATTGCTTAAATTATTCTCTTCCTTTAAATGTGTGACAAAGCAACTACACAGCAATGTGTAGGATCACAGGATTTTACCAGACTGAAACTTACCAATCTGTGGAGTTTTCAGCATAAATAAAGCTCAGGCAGAGCCTCAGGAGGCCTGCAACAAATCCTGCAGGGCTTGTCCTATTGCCCTTCCAGTCAGTCCAGCTCGGCAGGTTCAATATGCCTTGCTGTCTGTCTGCCCCATGCACCGGCTCAGAGTGTGACATGACATGTCCTGCCACAGCTGTCAGCTGTCAGTAAATCCTTTTCATTTCAATCTTTGGTTTTGGAAGCATTTCAAAGGCAAATGCTGCAGGGGAGCCCTGGTGCCACTGGTTCCCCCCTGGCTCCGCTGGTGCTCAGCTCCATGGCTGAGCATCTCCTCTTCCCTTGGGCATCTCACTGGGGCAGGTGTGGCATCCACAGACTGTCCTCTCTCAGAAAAGTCCTTGGCTGATCCAGAGACATGCCGGGCAAAGCCATGTCCCAGGCTGACACAGCGTTTCAGTTTTGCAAAGGCATCCCAGAGGATGAGGGAGGCACCCCTTGAGTCAAATGAGCACCTCAGCTACAGAAAGCTTTCTACCTGGATTTTTCTTTCCCCAGAGCCAAATGATCTGCCACAGAGGGTACCTCAGTGAGGAGTATGAAGTACTGACTCACGATGGCTACTACGTCAGCCTGAACAGAATCCCTCGCGGGAGAGAAAATCCTAGGAATGGAGGTATAGCTCTATTTCACAAGGAAGCCAGGAGAAAAAAAAAAAGAAAAAAAAAAAAAGCCCAAAACACAATCCCCGCTTTACATTATGAGCAGGTGAAGGGACGAACCGTACCAAGCCAGGGGAGTATTTATTGGTAAAGGAAAAATACCAAAACCATGGCACTTCTCCAAGTTACAGTCAAGGCTCTAACAGCCAGCGTAGGAAAGCATGCGTGCAGCACAGCCACTGCCTCCCTACCACACAGAGACTGGGTTTCAAAGCTCAGAGGGTGCAGGCATGTCTTAATAGAGCTCCTTGTTTAATTTTTTCCCCATAAATTTATGCCTTCAGGGACTGAACGATCTCAGGGACGAGCCTGTACATCTGAGTTTTCACATGGTTGTTATCAGTGGTCACAGTGCTGAGCGTGTGGGAGTCTGAAAGGGTCAGGAGGGACATCTGCAGCCCTCCAGTCTGAGACAATGAGGGTGACAACCACAAGATGACTATGGCAAAGATTTCTTCACCAGGAGATGTCATTAAAATGCACATTGTATGTCCTCTGGTGGTACAAGAAAGAGGCTTTTGGGGGCTGAATTTGGGGTGAGTAGACAAATTCAGTTCAATGAAACATGCTGCTTCTTTCACATCTAGAGGCCAAGCCAGTTGTGTTTCTCCAGCATGGGTTATTCGGAGAAGGCAGCCACTGGGTGCAAAACCTGGCTAACAACAGCCTTGGCTTCATACTGGCAGACTCCGGCTATGATGTCTGGCTGGGAAACAGCAGGGGCACAAGCTGGTCCCGGAGACACCAGCACCTTTCAGCTGACCAGGCGGAATTCTGGGATTTCAGGTGGGCTGCAGTGGATTATAAATGCATGGCAAGCTTCCCTAGGCACTGTCACTAACCTCTAGGCAGAGGTGGGTGCCTCTAAGCAGGCAAGCCAGAGCACCTAATCCCCAGGTATGGCCTCCCCCAGACCTCCCAGTGATGTGCCCGGGGACGCTGGATGTACCTGAGAAGACATGTCTGCTGACATGGTGCCAACACCTCCCTGCAGCTGCCCTGCCTTGCCAAGAGCAGGACACTCATCCTGCAGAGACATCAGCCCTATCTTGTGGCCTCTGTGGGGACCTCCCCGGCCAAGCCCCCACACCAGCAAGGTGTCTAGAAGTGTCATTGCGACCACCCCTTCTAGACATGGTCTGCAGAAACCTTCTCCCCAAGAACAGCATTTTGAACTGCTGCTGCTGCTCTGAGTTGATCTTCAGGGAGCACTCCTGGATTTCCCAAGCTCATAAATACGCTTCCAGTAAAAAAAAAAAAAAAAGCTAATAAAGTAGGTCTGCATTCCACCATGTTGCACTAAAAGGCACATGGGCAGGAACTGGTGCTCCATTCCATTTTAGCAAAGAGCATCTCTAGGAGCAGTGCTAGTGCTGTAATCCTGATGAGATCCAGCTCTGGGTCTGCAGAGCTGCTGCGTATTGCACTTGAATGCACAGCTGGCCAGGCTCTCTACAGGTTCTTTACCAGTAGCCGTGGCTATGGGAGGACTAAGCCGTTTCAGGGAAGGATAGAGCCTTGGCAGAAAGGCCATGCCTTCCGACCCTGTGCAGTTTCACCTAGTTCATAGGAATTTTCTCCTGGAAAATCAGCCCTAGATGTTAAGCCCTTCAGCATCTGAGCAATGCAAGGCAACCAAAATTCCCAGGTAAGTTTTTTTCTCCTGTTGTTACCTTATAACCAATGTACTGCTCCTGTATTGCAGCTTTCATGAAATGGCAATGTATGACCTCCCAGCTATGATCAACTTTGTTCTGCAGAAGACTGGGCAGAAGCAGATATATTACGTTGGCTACTCCCAGGGCTGCACAATCGGTGTGTTGGAAGTGGTTGCACATCGCATTGCCTAGACCACCTTGAAAACATTAATTTTGGTGTTCATAAGCAGAAAGCGGAGTGGTCCCATCTTTATGGGCAGCCAAGGAGGCACAATAGGTAGAAGATCTCTCACAGTGAGTAGTCCCACAGCAGCCATGCTTTCCAAACAAGGCATCTGGGAGGACCAGCATGCTCCTAGGGTAGTAAGAAAGCTCATGGTGACCTGTGTAAGTTCCTCACTGCCATTACAGCAACTATAATCCAGCCTAGAAAACCAAATTGCAGTATTCCACATGAAAACCAAAGGTATTTTACATGGAGGTCACAACTTCTGCTTTCTGATGAAATGCATAGTGTTTCTTTCGGACAGCTGGGCCACCACGGGTATGAGATAACCTCTGTGACAATGATACTCTTTAGCAGAGGTTGATGGAAGAGGACAGTACTGCTCACATCACCTGGTAAATAGGGCAGGACTTCCTCAATGAGTGGTACTCATTGAAGTGCCTCATCCGCCACTTCTAGCTGTAGGAATGAAGGCTTTGTCTCCTTTTGGACATCTCTAGCACTAATGTTAAGCAGAAAGGTGGCAAGAGATTCCAGATTTCTAATTGGAAATAATGCCAGCTAAGCAGATCTGTGTGAACCCTTGGAGTAAGCACCTGAAGAAAGATTGACCGAGTCTTAGATTGTTTTTCTGTTTTCTCAGCGTTCATTGCATTTTCATCCATGCCAGAACTGGCTCAGAAAATCAAAATGTTTTTTGCCCTGGCTCCAGCACTGACAATCAAGCATGCCAGAAGTCCCATCATGAAAATGTCCTTCCTTCTGGACAGGCAATTCAAGGTGTTTCAGGTAGGGGACTACTCCATGCTCTCCTCCCCTGAACACACTGGTGCTAGAAAAGGGGTCGTGCCCAGACACAGTCCATAGGGCTATTCAATGCAGCAGAAAAGAGTTAATTCCCACTAATTTATAAGCACAGACACAACTGAGGTGCAGGTGCACTGGTGCACTCCTCCATGGTCACTTTGTTGAGTGTATGCCTCCCTTGCATCTGCAGGACCTTCAGGTTTGGGACTGGTATTTCTATGGGGCCACTTGTTGAATTCCTGCACAGATCACCTGGAAATGAGCAGTTTAACTGTACTGAGTTTAATGACAATGAAAAATGAATCCAACACTTGAGGAAAGTGAAGGGAAAGAGAAGAGTCCCAAATATTGATTTCCCTGGTGTGCATTTGATCAGTACCACCTCCTGCCATAAGTTGTGCACATCTCAGCCAGGCAGGAGTGAAGGAGGAGAGGGTTTGACTTCTGCAGGCACCCTGAGCCACACATCCCCTCACCACCCAGCTAGTGGGACAGCTCACGGGGACACCGGCTGGGGGCTGGTTGGGGGAGGCAGTCCAAGGGGATGCAAGGGAAACCCAAGATAACAACCTTGCCCTTTGCTTCTGCAGCTTCTGCTTGGCAGAACAGATGCTTCACTGCGGATGAAGAAGCTGTGGAGGTTTCTCCCGGAGCTCTGCAGGCACCCACTGCTGCACAAGCCCTGTGCCAATCTTCTCTTTCTGCTGGGTGGCTACAATGAGAAAAACCTCAACATGGTGGGTGTGCCACCACCCTACGTGGGAGAGAGGAATCCAGAGCCAGGTGGCACTTGATAGCATCTCTGAGTTAGGGCTGCCTGTCACCCTGACCACCACCAGCATCCCTGGGGTGCAGCCCCTGCTCCTGCTCACCCTACATCAAGGCTGCTAAAGCAGCATCTAGATGACCAGGAGTAGTCGCTAAGGCCTTAAGCAGAGTCCTTGAGCCCAGATGAGGTATCCACAGGAGCTAGGGATGCCTCATCCTTCATCAATCATTCTCCCCTTGGATCTGTCTTGGAGCAATTGATTTTTAATGAAAATTATATTCCTGGACCTGACTCAGCTCTAGACAGTGTGGCTCATTAGTGGCTGTTTTGGGAAATGCATCATCTGGCAACTACTGTCCTCACTCCTGTCCGTTGGGAAGCAATGATAGCTTGAATATGTTTCCTTGCAGACACGGCTGGATGTGTACACATCCCACTATCCAGATGGGACATCTGTCAAAAACATGATACACTGGGCCCAGGTAGGTTCTCTTAAATGCAGGTGTTTCACCTGTGGGTTGGTACCTTCACTGAGAGTCTGGCATGTCCAGGGCAGGTGTGAGAGGGCAGGGATCTTGGACATTAGCAGCTTGTGAAAAAGTAAGAGCAACAAATTAGGTGTACAGAAGAGGTGCTAGATGCAGGATGAGCTGCACCAGTTCCTTTAGGAGCCAAAAGACACTGGGGTGTGCATGCTGGTCTGTGCCAGGTGGGACAAGCGAAGGGATGGAAAGGCCACAGTTTGGGGTCCCCGGGGATCCCCAAGGCAGAGTGAGCCCAGGTGATGTGAGCCCGTGGTGATGGTGGGTGGAGGCCAGGGCACACGAGGAGAGGCTGAGGGAGCTGGGCCTGCTCAGCTGGAGATGAGGAGGTGAAGGGGGATCCAATGATATGTCCCCCTGCCCAAAGGAGTCCTGGAGACACCAGGGCTGGACTCTGCCAATCTGAGCAACCCGCTGCAGCACTGGCTGTTTCCAGCACTGGCTCTGCTGGAAACAGGGTCAGGCTGGAGACTGCCACCCTGGTGCCTCCTTGCAGAGCCGAATTATAGGCAATGGGGAAGGCCAAAAAGGCCTTTAAAATTGATGCAACTATTGTGCAGCCATCTGAGCTTCTGTTCCTAGCATAGAAGTAACTCTTAGAATAACTTGGCTCGCTTGATGTCTCTGTACCGAGGCCCAAGTGTCACAAGGTAAGGATGATCCAGTTGTTGAAGGAAAGCTAACCAACATGAATTCCTCTGGCAGCATCCTGCACACACAGCGCTGCTGGTGATGTGCAGATTTTCAGAGGCACAAGCATTGCACTGGGGCAGCCAAGGAGTCATGTGTCATGACGCTTTGTGTCAGCCCGTAGCTGGGGACAGGCATGGAGCTGGGGGTCAAAGCATTACCCTGTTAAAAAAAGATGGAAATCCTGACTTTGTAGGGATGCCACCTCCTCCTGCAACAACCTGTGCAAACGCCCTCTCGTGATGTGGTCCCTCAAGGAGGCCAGGAGATGCTGGAACCATGCAGTAGTGCTTTCTGGCCTCCTGGTGCAGATCTATCCTCTCCTCCCAGGTGATGAAATCAGGAGAATTCAAAGCCTTTGACTACAGCAGCGAAAACCGAGCTGTGTACCATCAGGTAGGAGGCTGCAGCAGCAGTGTGGGTTGCTGGAGATGTGAGGGGACTGTCCTGGGTGACTCAGGAATGAGCTGGCTTGTAGGGGTTGGCCAAAGCGATGGTTCCTCAGAGCCCTCTCTGTCCGTCCAGGAGACACCTCCCTTCTACCGGGTGGAGGAGATGCCCGTGCCCACTGCAGTGTGGTCAGGGGGGGAGGACTGGGCAGCTGACTGGAGGGATATACACCTGCTGCTGCCCCGTATCACCCACCTCATCACCTATGACCACATCCCCGACTGGAACCACTGGGACTTCATCTGGGGCTTGGACGCTCCTGGGCGCCTCTACAGCAGCATCCTGGAGCTGATGGAGGAGTCCCAGTAGAGCAGCAGCTCCCCAGGGAGATGCCAGTGGCCTGGCCCCTCTCCCTCAGCAAGGACAGCACAGGGAGGTGGTGGGACATCCCCTGCTGTCCCCTCCTTCCTGCTGGCTTCCTTCATGCTTGTGGTGATGGTGCTTCCCACACATTCCTTGGTCATTGGCGTCTGTCTTCCTCCTTGCTTGGGAGCTCCTTAAGGACCAGTAGCACTGTGCTGGGATCAACTGCGGCCTCAGGGCAGGCAGGAGCCACTGCCCAAGCAGCCCTGCTGGAAGGGTCCCCAGGTGATAGTGGACTTGTGTCCTGGGCTGCATGAGAAGGACACAGAGACCCTGCCATGACCCCATGATTGGCTGCCGAGTGGGTCAGGGATTAGAGCACCCAACCCACAAGGAGATGGGAGGGAACTGGGCTTGTTGGGTGAGGCTATAGGGAGGTGAGGGGGGTCTGAAAGCAGCCCCTGATTGCCACATAGACAGGGATGAAGGGTCAAACCCTTCCCAGGTGGTGCAATGAGGGGCCTCAGATTGCAGCCCAGGCAGAATCAGGTTGGATGTGGGGAAACCTTCCTCCAGACAGGTCCCCAGGAAGGTGGAGGGTCTCCATCTGGGGGGGGTTCAGGAGTCAGCTGGGCCAAGCCGAGCACTTGCCTGCCCCATTTAGTCCCAGGAGGTCCCTGGGGATGGCTGCATGGCTCAGCGCCAACACTCTGGGAATACCCATCCTCCATCCCTGGGAGCTGGTGGCCCCAAATACCCCAGGGCCAGGCCACAGGGCCACTGTCCCCCCAGGAAGCTGCTGCCAGGCTGCTGTCCCATGGCAGCGTGCACCACTTCCCCCAGGCAGACCTACCCAGATGTGGGGAAAACCCCTCCAAAATAAATACTCCAAGGGGATTCTAGGATCCTATGCTGCGAGTCTGACACCCCCGCCTCTTCCTTGCATGTGAATATTTTCCAGGGGGTGGGGGGGGCGCCAGCAGAGGTCAATGCTGGTGGGGTGACCCCAGCTGCAGCTGGCCAGGAGCGCAGGCTGGCACGGTGGGTGCTGCCCAGCCAGGAGCATCCCAGTAGCGGCACCTCACCTCCGCTGGGGCGGGCAGGGGGCAGGGGCGCCCCCCTGGCAGCACCGGGGCAGGAACCGTCAATGGCCAGCAAAGAACCACCAGCAGCCTCGGGTTTGGAGACCTTTACTGGTGCCCACAGATGATTTCACCATCACGCGGGAGCTCTGGGGCTCATCAACCAGGTTGAGGGCAGCACCCTGCCTGGGGGCCACCGGCAGTTCCCCCGGTGCTACCGGCACACGGGCGGACGGATGGGCCGGACGGAGGCATCCAGCGGCTCCTCCACCTTCCCGGGCCTCGGAGCTGAGGGGGTACCGGTGCGGGACGGGGTGAGGTGGCCGCGGGGTTGGCCCCGCGCCCCGGGAAACGTCCCCTTTTCCCACCCGGGGGTCGGTCCCGCTCTTTGAAGCCACCGATCCAGCAGCCCCGGCCGCTCCTCCGGGCCCCGGGGGCAGGGCTGCGGAGGGGCGGGGCTTGCGGAGGGGCGGGGCTTGCGGAGAGGCGGGGCTTGCAGAGGGGCGGGGGCTGCGGAGGGGCGGGGTTTGCGAAGGGGCGGGGCTGGGGGGGGGGTGGGCGGGGCTGTCGGAGGGCGAGGCGGGGCTGGGCCGTACCGGGCGCCATGGAGGGCGGCGGCGGCGGCGGCGGGGGGCGGCGGGTGGTGGCGGTGGGCGCGGGGCTGGCGGGGCTGGGGGCAGCCCAGCGGCTGGGCGGGCACGGCTCCCTCCGCCTGCTGGAGGCGGCGGGCCGCATCGGGGGCCGCGTCTGCACCCGCCCCTTCGGTACGGGAGGGCGGGGGGGGGGGCGGCATCGGGAGGGAGCACTGCACCGGGGAAGGTGTCCGGCCAGGGGTGCGGGTGCACCGGGGCAGGAGGGGGGGAGTGGCACCCGAACTGCACCCGTGGGGCCGGTCCCGAGTGGGATGGACGCGGGGCTGGCGGCCGTGGGTCCCCTGGGCGCAGTGGGTCCCAGCCGGAGCTGGGGGGAGCAGGGCAGGGGGGAGCCCCACTGGGTTTGTAGGGGCACATGGGGCTATAGGGGTCCTGCTGCACCGTGGGGTGACCCTTTTCTCCCTTCCCCTCCCCGCAGCGCTAGGGCTGGCAGAGATGGGGGCCCACTGGATCCATGGCCCCTCACCAGGCAACCCTGTCTTCCGGCTGGCCACCAGCTATGGCCTGCTAGGCCCAGAGGCCACTCGGGAGGAGAACCAGCAGGCGGAGGTGGGGGGCCACCCCCCACTGCCCTCTGTCACCTATGGCAGCTCAGGGAAGGTGGTGAGCCCCACAGCAGTGAGCGAAGCCCACCACCTCTTTGACACCCTACTGGACTCCACTCGGGCTTTTCGGGGGGCCAAGGAGGTGCCAGCCCCCAGTGTGGGGCAGTACCTGCGGGAGCAGATTGCCCAGAGGGTCTCTGCTTTGGTGGGCGGCCGGGAGGACGCCCAGAAGCTCCAGCTGGCCATCCTCGCCACCTGCCTCAAGCTGGAGTGTTGCATCAGCGGGACCCACAGCATGGACCTGGTGGCCCTGGAGCCCTTCGGGGAGTACGTCTCCCTGCCCGGCCTGGACTGCACCTTCCCAGGGTAAGCGTGGGACTCTGGAGGCGGGCAAAGAAAAGGGGCTTGGAGGGCACCCCCTCCCCAGCAGCCCCTCCTCCCACAGTGGCTACAGCAGCTTGCCTGATCGCATGCTCTCGGCTCTGCCGGAGGGCACTGTCCTGCTCAACAAGGCAGTGAAGACCATTCGGTGGAGAGGGTCCTTCTGTGAGGAAGGGGACAAGACCAGGGATTTCCCTGTCTGCGTGGAGTGTGAGGATGGAGACGCCTTCCTCGCTGACCACGTCATCATCACTGTCCCACTGGGTGAGGACACCGACACCTGCCTGTCCCCTCCAACCAGTTGGAGATGGGCAGATGAAAGGCAGGGACTTGTCCAAACCCCTTCTTAGCCTCCCCTCTCCCACTGGGATTCCCCAGCTGGGAAGGCATTTGGGAAGGGGAGGAGCATCTCAGACCCTATTTAGGAGCCCAGCAAACAGAGCTGCCCGACCTTCTGCCTGCAGGTTTCCTCAAGGAACGCCACCAGGACTTCTTCCAGCCTCCCTTGCCCCAGCACAAAGCCGAGGCCATTCGCCGCCTGGGTTTTGGCACCAACAACAAGATCTTCCTGGAGTTTGAGAAGCCTTTCTGGGATCCCCAGCAGCAACTCCTTGAAGTGGTGTGGGAGGATGAGTCGCCCCTGGAGGAGCCCAGCACCAACCTGGAAGCCAACTGGTTCAAGAAGCTCATTGGTTTTGTGATCCTCCAACCACCAGATCAGTATGTGGCCAGGGCCGTCAGCAAAGGTGCCATCATGATTTGGGGGTGTTTGGACATCTGGGCAATGTGAAGGAGTGTCTTGGTCATATCTGGAGCTTCATGATCACTTCATGATGGGTCACTGGTGGCCCATGAGGCAGGGAGAGGACAATGTCTGGTGAGCAGCGGGAGGGCAGCAGGCAGCTCTCAGCTCCGTGTTTCCTCCCCAGGCATGGGCATGTCCTCTGCGGCTTCATCGCAGGGAAGGAGTCAGAGTACATGGAGACACTGAGCGACGAAGAGGTTCTCAGCACCATGACACACCTCCTCCGCACACTGACAGGTACCATGGCCTCTGCTGCCTTCATCACCCCAACACCCCCCACTTAGGGAAACATGCCCCCGGATTTCTAGATCCCAGCCAAAATCCACACCGGCAGGGAATCCGCACCTGCCCGCTCCCAGGAGGGTGCTCAGGTCCCAGTGGCACAGCGCTCCCTACACCCGGGGCTCCTACAGCTACGTGGCCGTGGGCAGCTCGGGGGATGACATCGACGTGCTGGCTCAGCCCCTGCCCGAGGACCCTGAAGATCCCAGGGTAATTACTTTACATGACGGTGGGGTGAGTGGGATCCCCTGGGCATGGGGACAGATGGACAGGGCACCCCAGGCCTTCCAGGAGCACAGGGAGGTGGCATTTCTCACTCCTGCTCCATTTAGGGGGTCACCAATGCTCAGATCAGCAACCAACACCCCTTGACTTCCCGCTGAGCTCCATGGGGGTGGAGGGGATGCCATTTTCATAAATCTGGGGACACGTAGCTTGTTCCAACTACTTTCCAGCATCCTCATGGCAGGGACCCAATCTCTATGGAAGGAAGGTGCCCGTTCTTTGGTTTCTACAAGGCTGTAGAGTGGGTCATGCATCCGTGTGGTGCAAAACAGCAGAGATGAGGCTGGTTTAGCATGGCCTGGTGTCCTCACTGGGGCAGGAGAGGCAGCACGCCCCCAGTGCTCACCTCCTGTCTTGCCCACAGCCTCTGCAGCTCCTCTTTGCTGGCGAGGCCACCCACCGCACCTTCTACTCCACCACCCACGGGGCCCTGCTGTCAGGCTGGCGGGAGGCTGAGCGGCTCAACCAGCTCTTTAAGGCACACGGTCCTGCTCCTCAGGTTTAAGGTGGGAAAATAAAACCCATGCTTTACAGATTGCTGCTGGTCAACCTTCTTTATTGAGAAATAAAAGAGGGAGACAGAGGCTTCTCTCTCTCCATGGAGGAGATGGATGCGGCTCCTCGGCTGGGGTCCGCGGGGGAAAACGGTGAAGTGCCGTTAGTACCAGTTGGTGCTGGCGATCAAGAAGCGGGTGTCGTCCAGTGGGGCCTGCGTGAGGCCTGGCTCCGAGGTGGGCTGAGGCGCTGGGGGCGGCTGGGGGGCAGCTTGGGGACCAGCCCCCGCGGCACAGGGAGCGCCGGGCCCCGTCCCCTCGCGGGGCCCGGTTCCCCCGGTGCCGCCTGGACCCAACGTCGGGCCCCCGGTCGGTCCTGGAGGCACGCCAGGCTCCGCAGGCCGCGGCTCCGCCATGCTGCTGCGGCTGCGGTGTTGGCGGCGGGCACTGAGGGGAGCGCCCCGCCCGCGCGGCGTGGCTCCGCCCACCCCAGAGACGGCGCTGCGTAAGGCTCCGCCTCCCGCACCTCGCGCCGGATGTGACGCATGAAGGGGCACGGGCGCCGCCATGAGAGGGTGGGCCGGGGCGGTGCGGGCGGTGGCGAGCGGGTCTGGCGGCTTTCGGGAGTGCTTCGATTTCGGTGGTCGCGATGTGGCCTCCTGGTTCCCGGGGCACATGGCGAAAGGTGAGGGGTGGGAACGGAACGGAGCGGGGCGGGCTGACAGTCACCCCGCCGCCGCTCAACCCGGTGCTGTGTTCCAGGCCTGCGGCAGATGAGGGCCTCCCTGCGGCGCGCCGACTGCCTCATCGAGGTGCGCGACGCTCGCATATCCTCTGGCATGGCTCTTCATCCCACCCTCCCTCCCTCCCTCCCCGGGGGCAGCAACGGTTCCCCCTTCCTCAATTACTCCGTTTCTCTCCAGGCCTCCCCTTCTCCCGGCCCCATACCCCATCATAAACTCTGCACCAGCCCCATAAACTCCGCTGACACCCCCAATACCTGCTTTCACACCAGTGAACGTCATTCTCCTTAGCGGCACTCACATCCCGCTGTCAGGCTGTAACCCCATGCTGCAAGAGGTGCTGGGCATCCGCCCCTGCGTCCTAGTGCTGAACAAGATGGACCTGGCTGATCCCCGCCGGCAGCCGGTGAGTGCTGGGGCAGGGCTGGCTGGCTGGGGGCCTGCAGGTCGCAGGTGCCAGCAGTGCCTCTGCCTGTCCCCTTCAGGCAGTCTTGGAGCACCTGAAGCAGCAGGGATGCTCGCACGTCATCTTCACTGACTGCCAACGTGACAGCAACGTCAAGAAGGTAATGGGCCAGCAGCCCTGTGCCCAACCCTGCTTCTCACCTGCTGGCAGCTGCTCTCCTAGCCCTATGGCGAGGCCTCAGTGCCTGCTGTGGGAAGGTACTGCTGGCTGGTCCAGCATGATCTTCGTTTCCAGCTTGATGGAGGCACCCTTTCCTCTGCTTGGCCATTCTGCACGTCCTCCTGGCACAGCATCCTCTGAATGGCTGCTGCCAGCCCAGGTGCAAGAGCCACAGTTACAGTCCTTCTGTGTTTCTTT
Organism: Gallinago undulata; assembly: GCA_026546715.1. NCBI lineage: Eukaryota > Metazoa > Chordata > Aves > Charadriiformes > Scolopacidae > Gallinago > Gallinago undulata. Next base: position 142,295 of record JAOTQQ010000002.1, on the reverse strand, counting down.
GCAGATTATTCCCCTGGTTGCCAAACTGTTGGGTGGCAGCCCACGCTACCACAGGGCTGAGGTGAGACATGGTAGTGAGACTGCAGACATCTGTAGGTCACCTCTCTCTCCAGCCCGGGGGGACGGGGCTCCTCGCATGCACATCAGAAATGCCAGCAAGTGCCAGGATGTTTTGCTGTTGCGGCTGCCTGTCGCTCCTGGAGTGGGTGGCCAGTAACTGCCCCCTACCCACATCCTCCTCGTTTCCAGAGCACTGAGTACAACATCCTGGTGATCGGAGTGCCCAATGTGGGCAAATCCTCGCTTATAAACTCCCTGCGGAGGCTGCACCTCAAAAAGGGTATTTCTCCATTAGTGCCTGGGCTCAGGGAGGAACCGCTGGCACAGCCCTGGAGTGGGCAGCAGGGCAGAGCCGCTTGCTTCTCTGATTGTGTCTCTCCTTTCCCCAAAAGGAAAAGCCACTGCAGTTGGCGGTGAGCCAGGCGTCACCAAGGCAGTGCTGACCAGAATCCAGGTAACGTCCCTGCAGCATAGTCAGCTGAGTAGGTGCTGGCCTCTGCCTCCCTGTGTCCTCTGGCAGGAGCTCTGGAAAACCTTGAGGCATGCAGAGCTGACCTCAAAGGGTTACTTGGGTCCCCTTTCCAGACAGGCCTTACTGACCAATCTGATAGCCTTCTATAATGTTACAACTGGATGGCAGGATGAGGGGAGAGCAGGAGATGGCATCTACCTTGTCTTCAGCAAGGCTTTTGACGCTGTCTCCCATAACATCCTCGTTAGAAAATTAAGGAAGTGTGGGCTAGATAAGGGGGCAGTGAGGTGGACTGATGTGCATGGCGGCACTTGGAGGGTTGTAATGCAGAGTCACGTAACCAGCAGCGTCCCCCAGGGGTCGGTACTTGGCCCAGTCCTTTTCAATGTATTCATCAATGACCTAGACGAGGGGACAGAGTGTATCCTCAACAAGTTTGCTGATGGTACCAAACTGGGAGGGCTGGCTGACGCTCCAGAGGGTTGTGCCACCATCCAGTGTGACCTGGACAGGCTGGAAAGTTGGGCAGAGAGGAACGTAATGAGGTTCAACAAGGGCAAATGTAGGGTCCTGCACCTGGGGAG
>JAOTQQ010000002.1:118980-131110 GCA_026546715.1 Gallinago undulata | reverse complement strand
CCCAAACGGCCACCGAGGAGCTCACGCCTGCACAGAAGGGTTTTGCAGACGCTGCAAAATGTGATGCCCATGTGTAACAGGGCTGTCGGGTCATCCTGATGGACATGTTAGCCCAGGTGGAGCTATGGATTTGGTAGCGGAATAATGAGAGTCTTTCGTGTATAAATAAAGGGTGACTGTCCCTGGTAAGGTGTGCCAGATTTGTGGATTCCCACCCAGCACCTGATGTCCAATAAAGTAGCATCCCCTCTCTAAACTACCTTTTGTTTTGAGAGTTTTTGTTCCAGCTAACAGGTAAACCTCTCATATTGATTTCAGAGCAAGCACCGGGGACCAGAGCACATTTCAGTGAAATGGAAGAGGTCAGAATTAAGGACCTAGGCTTTTTTTTTTCTCTGCTTTTTCTTTTTGTCAGTGGTTACAGCTTCTGTACAGTCAACAGATTTTGTCTTGGAATTTCTTGAATCTATTTTTTCCCCAAAAAAGCAAAAAAAAATCCCAAAACCCCTAATCCTGCTTAGTCTCAGCTCCAGCAGCTGAGCTCCTCTTACTTTCATGTCACAGTGCTCCATGACAGCCGGAGACTTTCTGCAAGCAACTGATGAAGAGTTAAACCCACCACACATCTGCATGGAGCTATCATTGCTGGGAGCTTTTAAAAACACTGTGAGAAAATGAAAGAATTCAATTAAAAGAATTAAATTAATTGCTGTAATCCACACCGCTCTTCCTCTGGATTTTGATTCTCCTCTGTGCAAGCAGGGCTGGCAGGGAAGTGTGACACCCAGCTGAGGAGGCTGGGGCGATGCAGGGCTTCCTGCAGGAAGAGGGAACACGGTGTGTTTTGCTTGGTCATATCCCCACTGCATCTTTGACAGTGATTCCTTGCAAGTTTTTCACAAAGCTTATGCAATCACCACAGCTGCCTAGAGTTTCAGAACAACATTTGCCATTTGCAAGCTCAGGTGAGATGCGACTGTCTCTCTAGAATGCTACTGCTGGTCCTTGCACTGATGAGACACAAACACAGCACAGAGGCAGGCAAATGTATTTGTAGTTTGATTTCAGAGGGGATCAGAAAAGAGACTGCTGTGTCTCAGGAAGGATAAACATAAGCACCAGTCGGCTCTGAAATCCTGCCAAAGGGAGGGTGGTACGACACAAAGGGACTGTAGCAAAGTATGTCCCAAGATTCTGATGTATCCCAAACTGCTACCACAAAATTCCTGTTTTCACCTTTCTGCCTTCCCTGTACAGAGTAGAACCCTCGCACCCAGCTGCGAATACCCCTGCTCGGCCACAGTGCCACCACTAACATTTGCTGGCGAGAACAGCTGGTGATTTCTCATCTTGCACAAATCTAGTGCACTGACCTTCACACTATCTTCCTTGGTCCTTTAAATCCTCGCGTGGCACCTTGTCCAAAGCAAATTGTGGATGGGATCCTGGAAAGGGAGAAGATAGGCTTTAATACACGTTAATGCCCCACCTCTCACAAGATCAACAGGATGCTTTATGCCCTGTACAGCATTTCAAGCTCCCACTCTGGGAAGAAAAAGGTACCAGAGGAGCGGGACATGTAAATTAGCAAAGTGTAATTCAAAAAATGGGTGAAATACTGGTCTGCTTTCCCATTTATTCTGCACATTTAATTTATGTTCTGGAGGTCTTTCCTCTCTTTACAACAGGGTGTAAGGTGTTACAAAATGCCACTGGGAAGTTGCAGTGGTTTGTTATGGAAGCACATGATTGTGATGAAGAGGAGAGCAGAAGCAGCAATAAAAGCATGGCCTTTTCAGAATCACATTTTCCTTTTGGCCTGCAGCATCCCAGTGAATTCAAGGGATGGTTTCTTTCTGGCTTATAAGCTGTTACGCTGGACAAAGCAGTGGAGTTTAAAATGTCACTTGCTTATGGACAGGATTTTGTCAGGCAGACCATGACACACAAAAGCAGACCCAACAGGCTGTAGTGCACTAAGAGTGCTTTGATACTACACAACTCCTTAGAAAGCCCTGAAACACCAACGCTCACCGCATTTCACAGAGGCAGAGTGAAACACTGATGCCAGTGAGAGGGAGCTGAAGACAGAAGGGGCTTTTCCAGTGTGGTTGTGAGCTCATTTTCTGCTTCCACACGTGTCACATATGCGGGAAACTCAAAACACAAGAATCCCCTTTGCTAACTTGAATGGTTCAGGCAAAAGCATATGCTCAGAGATTATTAAAATTATGAAAAAAATTACACCCATCTGGGTGCTGGGAAGAGGGTGGTGACCTTTTGATGGCTACCGTGTATCTTGTACAGGTTATACAGCACACCATGAGGGGGATTTCAAAAGTCAAGCAAACATTAGGCAATTCAGTTCTAAGTTTTTGTTAAGACTTTATGTAAAAAAAAAAAATAACCCAGGAAAATACATCAATGTGGCTCTGGCCTGATCTGCAAAACCTAGGATTCTGAATAGTATGTTCACCTTTCACCTGCTTTATTTGTGTCTTGTCCTGTGACCGTGTAGGAGAGCACAGACAGGTATAGTGAAAAGCACCAGCACAACCCTAAGTCAGCTCAGATGGGAAAGTGTTAAAAAGCAGAAACAAAACTTGTTTTCAGTATTTTAGGGCAGAGTTCTTATCTTCAGACCCACACCATTCTGCAGTACCCTGCAAAGAGATCATAAGTGGGCAGACTACCAGAAACTTATTGACATGGCTTTCACAGTGTATGCACACTGTCCTTCCTTATGCTTTCCCCTTTTAAAACACACGTGGAAATCCTACCTCTTCTATCTTTAACACGGAAACACCCTGAGCTATGCTGCATTAGGGAACGGAAAATGCAATTAAGACGATATGGTCCCAGCCCCAAAAATTTTTGCCTGTGGAGGCCAACAGTACAGACCTGGATTTATAGTGCCGTTTCTCTGGCACCTCAGGGCCAGGGCTGGCTGCAGGCTGAGGGATCTCCATCTTCTCACTGGGCTCTGTTTCTGTGGGGTCCACTGGGAATGACTCCACTGTCTCCATGCTCACATCCATTGGCATGCCAGCACCCTGCTTCATAGGAGAGCTCACGTGCTTGGGGCCACTGCAGAGAGAAAATTGTACATCCTTTCTCAGCAGCAGCCATGTATGCGCAGAGGAAAAGAAATTAAAAGGTATTTCATGATGAAAAAGGTCAAATCCAACTTGGGTGAGTTACTACATGGAGGCACTAGATGGGCTGTGCAACCCACCAGGAGAGGCCAAAAGGCTGCTGGAGAGCTGTGTGATAGGCTTGTATGAGTTTCTACTTTAACTATTCAGGGTTACAGAACTGCACAATAGTAGGAGTTGGAAGGGAGCTTTGAAGATCATCCAGTCCAACCCTCAGGGCTGCCAAAGCAGTCACCCAGAGCAGGTTGAACAGGAACATATCCAGGTTAGTTTTGAGTATGTCCAGAGAAGGAGACTCCACATGTTCTCTGGGCAGCCTCTTCCAGGGCTCTGCCACCCTCAAAGGAAATAAGTTTTTCCTAATGTTGAGATGGAATTTCCTGTGTTCCAGTTTGTGCCATTGCCCCTTGTCCTGTCATTGGGCACCACTGAAAATAGTCTGGCCCCATCCTCTTGACACCTGCCCTTTAGATATTTATAAGCATTGATAAGATTCCCTTTCAGTCTTCTCTTCTCCAGGCTGAACAGACCCAGGTGTTCCAGCCTTTCCTCAGCACAGAGCTGCTTCAGTCCCCTGATCATCTTTGTAGCCCTCCGCTGGCCTCTCTCCAGCACTTCCCTGTCTCTCTTGAACTGGGGAGCCCAGAATTGGACACAGTGCTCCAGATGGGGCCTCCCCAGGGCAGAGTGGAGGAGAAGGGGAGGGATGACCTCCCTCCACCTGCTGGCCACACTCTTTTTAACGGACCCCAGGAGACCACTGGCATTCTTGGCCACAAGGGCGCTTGGCTGGCTCATGGTCAACTTGTCCAGCAGTACTCCCAGGTCCCTCTCTGCATTACAGCACGCAGCTTTGTCCCCAAGTTCTTTTCTTCAGTCCATAAAGTCCATAAAGTGCAACTCATTCAACAGGCTCAGAGGGTTCAGGCCAGGTTACCCAAGCAAGCTTTGAAAGTCTCCACAGACCCAGTCCCCTGTCCCTTTGGACACCATCCAACTCTGCCAGGTGAGAAATTTTTTCTTCATTCCATCACCCACATTTCTGTTAAACAACATTCTATTAATCCCTAAGGTGAAAGCAGTGCTTGAAATGAGTAGCCAGCTGAGAAAGCTATTTGCCGGACTTACAAAGCTTCCCTCTGCTCTCCACTGAGTTTTGGAGAACGGGAATATTGCAAGCGTTGGAGAGCAAAGCGGGAAATGTGCAGGAAGTAACACAGAGAGATGCCGGACTTTGTGTTTACATTTGAGATGGCATGAAGGAAGCAAACCCTGAAGCCACACAACATACAAAAAGAAATACAATGTGTTTCAACACTAAGGTACAGTAAATCATTGCCACAGAAAGACTTGCAAGTTTACCTGTTCTTACAAGCAGCAGAACACATAATTTCTGAGCCTCTGCTTGCTTACTCTGGTAAGGGAGCATGACAGCAGAGAAGAGGGGAAAAGCAGTTGTGCTATTGCAGTTCTGCAGTTACCTTTGGACCTTCTTCGGTCTATCAAACCGGAAGTCAGCAGGATAAAGGTGAACAGTGACCAAGTGGTCTTTTCTGTCCTTGGTGGTCTTGAACTTCTCTGCACAGCCTTCCACCAAACACTTGTACTGAAAGGTAGGGTGCGGGGGGAAGGAAGAAAAAAAAAAGACACAATTGGAAAAAGTGGTGTCAGCTGGGGACATGGTGCCCTCCCTGAGGGGTGCCAGACCACGCTGTGCACACCAACCACAACTGAAAAGGCTGGGCACAGCAACTCACCATGTTTTGCTTCTCTGCCATTATCTGGAAAAGTGAGTCGTGCCACTCCAAGATGTGAATATCCAAGAGATGCCCTGATGGAAAGGAGCGCTTGCAGAAGGAGCATACGTTCCTGTGCAGCGTGTTGTAGTGGTGCTCATAGCCCTCCAGTGTATCAAAGACCTGGCAGCACCCAGAGATGTGGCAACTGAATTCAGACACCCTGCAGGGAAATTAGAACATCCACAACATAAATTAAATTAGAACCTTAACTTAAGCAGCATATATTCCTCTAGATGGCTTTATTTACTTATGGCAGGGTTTTTTTTGTGAATAATACTTAAATTAAATGAAAGGTGCAATGGAATGAAGATTGTAATGGTACTAGCAGTTGGAAACTCTTATTTGCCACTATGGCTTGAGCATCATATATATTACTGTCCCCTGAAGTGGTGCTTTGATTAAGAATAAACACCGAGCAGTGATGATAGAAATAAGCTCTTTGACCTTAAAGTCTGAGTTGTGGACTAAAACTTTGCGCCAACAGCTTCTCTGGGCAACCCATTCCGGTGTCTAACAACCCTCACCCTAATAATCCAATTACATATCTTCCTGATATCTAATCTAAATCTAACATCTTCCAGTTTGAAGGCATTACACCTTGTCCTATCACTACATGGCCTTGTAAAAAGTCCCTCTCCAGCTTCCTTATAGCCACCCTTTAGGTACTGGATGGGGCTCTAAGGTCTCCCCAGAGCCTTCTCTTCTCCAGGCTGAACCCCAACTCTCTTCTCTCACAGCAGAAGCTCCAGCACTCGGATCACCTTTGTGGCCTCCTCTGGACCCGCTCTAACAGATCCGTGTCGTTCTCTAGAGCTGGATGCAGTACTCTAGGTGGGGTCTCTACCAGAGCACAGTAGAGGGGCAGAATCAAAATGTTTTGCAACGTGGCCATGCCTCCTCCCTTTTATTTATTCTCTTCAGCTGCTAAAGCCAACGTTCAAGAGGAACAGCAACTATCCCAGTCTCACACCCACAACGCAACTTAGCAGGGCTCAGTGCCACACGCTGACGTGAGAAGGAGTAGGACATATAAACTAAGAGGCATACCTGCCACCACCTTGCTGGGGCAGTACGTAGGCCCTGCCTCACTTACTTGGGTCTCTCTGCCACCTCCCCGAGGCTGGTGAGGACACCCTGGAGGTAGAGGTGCCTGTGAACGTCCCCATCCTAGGAGAAGAGGAGAAAGAGAGGCTGTGGGCTGGCAGGCTGGCCTCCACAGAGCAAACCCTTCTTCTCCACAGAGACAGGCCGTGCTGAGGAGAGGCTCTAAGGGAGCACAGCCGTTGTCTAGACCAGGGCCCGGAGGCCCAGGCCCGAGGCAGGCTCTGAGGGAACACGAACGTTGTCTTTCCACACAGACCAGGCCCGCGAGGACTCGCCCAGTGGGAAAAGGCAGTCCCTCACCTCCAGGATCGGGTGGTGGGGGCCAAGGCGGAGGCAGCGGGGGGCGAAGGCGAAGGGGGAGGACGGCGGAATGATGGCGAGGGGCGGCGGGGCGATGGCGAGGGGCGGCGGGGCGATGGCGAAGGGCGGCGCTGCCCGCAGCCGGGGGCGCAGGCCGGCGGGCAGCGGCAGCATGGCGCGGGGCCCTGCTCGCGCGGCAACGCGCACTTCCGGGCGCCCGGCGTTACGCACTTCCGGGCGCCGGGCACTGCGGGGCTGGGCAGGTAAGGGACCGGAGAGGGGTGAGGCGGGGCCCGGAGGCGGCCGCGGGAGCCGGGGAAGGTCCAAGGGCCCTGGGCGAGTGGGGGTGGAGAGTAGAGGGACCTGCCGCAGGCATCTCCTGCTCCCAGCAGGGCCGCAGCCGGTCACTGGGGGCCGTGTCCGGGCGAGTCGACGCATCCCCCGCCGCTCGGGGCCCGGTTCCAGAGATGCCCCGCTTGTTCCCGGCCTGTTTCCTCGGGGCTGGCCGGGGTTTCCCGTGGTGCAGCTTGTACCTGTGCCTCTGGGGCTTTCGTTCCAAGCAGAGTCCGGCCCCGCAGCCTCTGGGGCCAGTTTGGGCGGGAGGCGACGCTTTTGGGTCTGGCTGAGTAAGAGCAGCTCCCCCAGCCTCTCCTCTTGCAAGAAGGACAGGGAACTATTGGAGAGAATCCAGCAGAGAGCTGCAAAGATGATCAGGGGACTGGAGCAGCTCTCTTAGGAGGAAACGCTGAGAGACCTGGGTCTGCTCAGCCTGGAGGAGAGAAGACTGAGAGGGGACCTCATCAGTGTTTATCAGTACCTATAGGGCGGGTGTCCGAGGCTTGCAGAAATGCAGAAATCCCTTCCAGCCTAAATGATTCAATGATTTTGCAAATAAAAATATATTCATATGCTTGATATTCTGCATCTCTACAGGGTGTCACGTTAAACTCTGTACTTGAATGATGCCCCAACCAGCTTCTTAATTCTGCAGCCATCATTTAAGTAGCTTTGCAGAATTTGGTGATTTTCCATTAATAAAATGGTCAGTAGAATATAAAGACCCCTAAACTTGGAAAAACTGCTTTTCAGTAACTTCGTCAGCAGTAGTACAGGCAGGCTGCTGAAGCCAGTGATTTCAGCTGCGTCTGCAGTCTGTCAGTGCATGAACCATCACTTCTTACGACAACGCAGTAACTTTTCCACCAGAAGTGTGATTTTGAGATTGAAAAACCCTCTGCTGGCTCACCTCTGTTTAAGGTAGGGTTTTTACCAGTATAGTTAAATCATGCACAATAACACGTATCTCTTTTTTGCTTACTTTCTCCCCTTACATGTATTTCTTTATTCCAGTCCAATATTTTCGCATGCTCTCAAGCCTCATAATGCAGTCAAGAAATGTTGTTTGTGTGGGTATATTTTCATTTGCAGCAGTAAACCAATAACTAACTGTCTTTGTGTCTGCATCCCATGCAGCTTGTACCCTTAGGCAGGAGTATGAGCGAGTTCCGCATTCACCACGATGTCAATGAGTTGCTCAGCCTGCTGCGCGTTCACGGCGGGGAAGGAGCTGAAGTCTACATCGATCTTCTGCAGAAAAATCGAACGCCTTACGTTACCACGACTGTCTCTGCGCACAGCGCCAAGGTAAGCATTGGTGTACTGTAACCACAGCTGAGACGCGTTTCAGACCTTATGGGCAGAGCAGCAGGACTCCTGAGACTGCGTGCTTCCTTTGGAATTGTAGATAGAGGTTCTGTCGGTGCACAGTCCTTCCTAAGGAGAAATTTCAGATCGTTATTTCTCTTGAGCGGTGATGTGAACTACCTTTTCCTTACTCGGCTCTTCTGTGAGATAACTTGACTTCTGTGGGTGCAGAGCTGGACATATATTGGGAGGGGGAATGGCTGTCCCAAGTTTTTCTGAGAATAACAGTGAAATCATGTGGGAATTGGTAAAAAGAAAAGGGGTAATCTGATTTGGAATCTTGATTTTGGGTATAAAGTAGAAAGATTATATCAAGAAAAAGGTAAAAATCCTTGTATCTTGGAGAGATTGGTTGGAAGAATGTGAGAAGGATTTTTAGAATGGGATGGGGGGAGGTTTAAAGGAGCTCATTTTGTGCCTGTGATGGTTGTTTCAAATTTTAACTTCCTCTGGAGGAATAAAACAAATGAAAAACAGTAACTGTTTGAAATGTGATTATATGAACAATACCTGCCTTTTTTTCTGAGTATCACCCAGGTATTGGGGATTAAAGCTTGATACTCTCATGACCGGACATACTTCTGTGGCCATACTGCTGTTCATTGTCATTTTTAAAAGGAAGTCATCAGACAAGCTATAAGTACTAGAAAATTGCTAACTCTGTCTGAAAATTCAGACCTTTGTAGCCTGAATGGCATGTTTTCACTAATTCCAGTCTTAAGCATCATTTACATTTGATTGCTACAGTTTATAGACTTGTAGAAAGATGTAAGTAGAAAGCACAAGCACAGCTAGAGACCCACAGTCCAACACCTTGTCTGCAGGAGGGTAAACATCACAGCTACTGCTTAGCTGCATTTTGAAGATCTCCAGGAGATTCTTCCATTACACTGGCTATGGCCAAGGTCACCTCTCCGGAAAAGGCTGCTTCCAGTTGTGGGCCAGCTAGGATTTTCCATGTCGTGATTTGTGGCAGTGCCTGTGGTGCTTTTGCTGTGCCCCTTGGAGCAGGGTCTATAACTCTTGGGCAACAGGCAGCACAGCCCACCATTCCGTGGCTCAGTTCAGTTTGCTGATGTCTCTCTTGCTAGTTGGGCCCCCAAAGTGGACCCAGTGTCCAGATGTGGCTTCATCAAAGCCAAAGCCCTTAATCCTGTTGATACAAAATTATACTGCTTCAGACTGAGCGTGTGCAAAGCGAGTCCTGCTACAGATCTTGTACTTACCTTCATCTGTTCTCTCCTGCAGTCCCTTCTCCATCACCTGAAGTGCTAGGACCCTGGCTCTCCTCCAGCATTTGTTAGTAGGAGACCAGTGCTGCAGCATTCAGTCCAAAACTCATTTCCTGAAGTTCTTTGGCAGCAGCAGCCTGTACCTTGTCTCCATCTTTGCATAAATCTTCTCTTTTGAATGCTTTGATAATAATATACATGACAGTGGGACATTCTTTGATGCTTATGGCCTGTTAGAGAGGGATGGGATCCACCTGACTAGAAGGGGCAAGCAAGGAAATCTTTGGCAGCAGGCTGGCCAACATGGTGAAGTGGGCTTTAAACTGAAGGACTTGGGGGGTGTTGCAGGATGGCAACACTCAAGCCAACTTAGCCAACTGGGAAATAAGCCAGGCCAACCACAGCAGTGACAGACATTCCTTAGCTGACTCCCAAGATGAGATCCAGAAGACCAACCACCTGAGGGGTGTGAATTGTGTGGTGTATCCTCTTGCTCCCTTCCAGGGAAACTCTCACGCTCGACTGTCTCTCTGGAATGCCTGTGCACCACCACATGCAGCACGGGGCATAAACAGGAAGAACTAGAGATCTGTGTGTGGTCACAGGGCCATGATCTCACTGAAATTATGGAGACATGGTGGGATAGCTTGCATGACTGGAATGCTGTCATGGATGGTTACCTACTTTTTAGGAAAGACACGCCAGTGGGGCATGGTGGTTCTATGTGCAAGAGCAACTGGAATGTAGTGAGCTCTGCCTAAGGGTGGACAAAGAATGTGTTGAGAGCTTGTGGGTAAGAATTAAGGCCAATACGAGTGACAGTGTTGTGGGTGTCTACTACAGACCGCCAGAACAGGAAGAGGAAGTCAATGAAGTCTGCTAGAGACAGCTAGAAATAGCCTCACAATCACAGCCCCTGGTTCTCATGGGGGATTTCAGCTACTCTGACATTTGCTGGAAAGACAACACAGTCAGGAACAAACAGTCCCAGAGATTTCTGCAGAGCATTGATGTTGACTTGTGACACGAGAAGCCAACAAGGACAGGTGCTCTGCTGGACCTTTTACTGACAAATTAAAAGCTCTGGTTCAGGATGTGAAGGTCAGGGTAGCCTTGGCTGCAGTGACCGTGAGATGGTGAAGTTCAGGATCCTGCATGGAAGAAGCAGGGCAAAAAGTAGAACTACAGCCCTGAACTTCAGGAGGGCTGACTTTGGCCTCTTCAGAGACTTACTTTGAGGAATCCCATGGGCTAAGGCTCTAGAAGGAAGGGGGTGCAAGAGACCTGGTTAAGACCAAGCTCAAGATCGGTGCATCCCTAGGAGCAAGAAATCAGGAGGCAGGAAACCTCATGGATGAACAGGGAGCCTGATGGGGCCAGACTTTTCTCAGTGGTGCCTGGTGACAGGACAAGGGGTAATGGACACAAGCTGCAACACAAGTCAGAAGTTCCGACTCAACATGAGGAAAAACTTCCTATGAGGGTGGCAGAGCCCTGGAAGGGGCTGCCCAGGGAGGTGGTGGAGTCTCCTCTCTGGAGACATTCAAAACCTGCCTGTATGCATTCCTGTGCAACCTGCTTCTGGTGACCATGCTTTGGCAGGGGGTTGGACTAGATGATCTCCAGAGGTCTCTTCTAGCCCCTACTATTCTGTGACTCTGTGTGATTCTGTGATTAAACATTTAATATTAATGTGGTCTTTTACAGGTGAAAATAGCAGAGTTTTCACAAACTCCTGAAGATTTTTTAAAGAAGTACGATGAGCTGAAGTCTAAAAATACAAGACATCTAGATTCTTTAGTTTATCTGCTATCAAAACTCACAGAAGACAAAGAGGTTTGTTTATCCTTTAGAAATGTATGTGTTACAAGTATTCAGCAGTAGCAACAATGCAGTGATTTCAAGTACAACTTGCTTTCTGGTGACAATGTTCAGTGAAATGCATTGAAACCAACAGATAGCCAATTCTAGCATTTTCTTAATTTTTACAGTCCTTGATATAAACCACTAAGACGTGGGAAACTGGGACAGAAAGACCCGTGTCTGATTCAGCACAGCTGTCTTGTGGTCATATGATTGGGTTTTTTTGCTTTAGCATGTGCTATTCAGCATTCACAAAATCTTTTTTTTTTTTTTGTGACTGTACAGACACTCCAGTATTTGCAACAAAATGCGAAAGAAAGGGCAGAACTTGCAGGAACTGCAGCAACCAGTGGCAGCACAAATTTTTCCATTCCCATGTCTACTTCCAAGATATCTCTACAGGAGCTCGAGGAGCTACGCAAGCAGCTGGGCAGTGTCACAGCCAACTCCAGTGTACAGCAGGTACTGTCTTCCCAGGGCACAAAATCTCTCCTTTCTGCTTCTGGGTGTAGCTGTGTTCTTAATTTTTATCATCTAGTGGAGTGATAAATATTACTTTCTATGCAGATAGTCTAAATTCTCTCTCAGCATTTTCTAGTCAGATTACATTAAATCTTTGTGCTATTCTTAATAAAAGTTTGGTTTTTTTCTCTTCTTTCACCTGACTGCCATGACTTTTCAAATCTCATGGAAAGTGGCTTTGCAACTTCGTCAGCCAGTTCTTTCAGGACTCTGGGATGTATCTCATCAGGTCGCATGACTTGTATATCTTCAGGTTCCTCAGATGATCACGAACCATGTCTTCAGTTATAGTGGGAGGGACTTTGTCACCTGTGTCCTCAACTTGTGGGCCATCAACACGAGAGCTAGGAGGAAAGGGGTTGCCAGTGAAGACAGAGGCAAAGAAGTTATTGAGAACTTCTGCCTTCTCCTCATCCGTTGATACAAGTTCCCCACTGCTGCTCATTAGGGG
>JAOTQQ010000002.1:92051-108147 GCA_026546715.1 Gallinago undulata | reverse complement strand
GTCACCTCTCCTGTCCCCTCCTCCCTGCAGGGGGGACCCCTCTACGCTTTCCCGTTTCTGACCCTCCAAGGGGCAAATAACAAAATCAGTTGCCCCTGGGTGTTACAGCAATAAATAGAAGCAAGAGCCTCTCTGCTCACCCTTCCTTGGTATTGACTGTAAACATTGGTCTTAACATTCTGAGAATGAATGGTTTTCTGCACAATATGCTGTTAATTTCGGAAAGTTAGAAGAGGCCTAGCTAAGTTGGTTCTGTTTTACCTCAAACCAAGACAACTTGTTTGCTCTTTTTTTAAGAGATCTTTCAGAGCTGTCATGAGGCAAGTCCCTGCCTTTCACATTCACAATCCATGCCCTTCAGATCCATTGTTTCCACTACTGCTGTCTCTACTCAGTTTCTTTCCAAATGCCTCTCCTCCTGTGTGTGGTTGTATAACCACAAATCGACTCAATCAGAAGGGAGCCCTGGAAGTTTTTAGTCCAGCCTCTTGCTCACAGCTATAGCAGGTTCCTCAGAGCCATGTCCAGGCAAGTCTGGACAATCCTCAGCAATGTAGATCCCCTGCCATTCTGAGTCCTTTCCCATGACTTCGCCATCCTTTTTGTGAGCATTTCTTTCTGTATCTCTGACTGGAATTTCCCTTCTTGTAACTTTTGCCCTTTTGATACTGTCACTATGCTCCTCCAAAAGGAGTCTTGTACCACCTCCTTTAGAACCATCTGTTGTATAGTGAAGGAATAATGTTCAGCAGCTCCCATCTTCATGTTCTCTTCTCTCAGCTGACAAGCCCAGCTCCCTGAGGCTCTCCTTTACACCTTGGGCACCATCTTATTAACCTCTGGTGGACTCTTCATTTCATACTGGGGACCTCAAAGTGAATCAGCTGGTTGTCCATCCAGGACTCCTAGTTGTTCTTTGTGGTGCTGCTCCTCAGCCAGCCAGTCCTAGCCAGTACCATTTCATGAGGTTGTTGGTCACAGATGCAGTTACCTCAGTAATTTTGGTTAAACTCTTTGGTGTGAGAATACGTGTATATTTCTCTCTACTCGGCCCAGAGAATTTATCTGGACGTAATTACCTGTTCTATTTACAGTCTGGATGATCCGTTTTGGTATTCATGTTTCCTGCATTTTTCAGATTTTTGGAACACAGCAGTTAGCCAACTATATGAAGGTTTACTTCAGTCCAAAACTCACAACAGTACTGTAGTCCTATGTCCCTTTTGCAATGGCAAAGTACAAATTTGTACAAATTTCACTATCAACCTGCCTAACTCCTGTTGTTTGAGCTGTATGCATGGTTGCCTCAGTGTTACAGTTGAGAACAGAAGTGCTTTTGAGATCAGAGGTTTCTCAAGCAAGCTACTGAAGTGCGTGTTTCTTTCATTACCACCTGGAAAGTGGATCTTAATACATGGTCCCTTTGGTGTAGGAGGCCTCTGATTCTAAGCCACCACATACCTACCTGAGTCCCATTCTCCTTCCCTGGAGGGTTGGGTTTGGTTATTGCTTTTTTAGATTGTGGATCATTTGGGTTTCCGTTTCAGGTGTAAGCTGTTGGCTCTGGGGTGGAATGGCCTTGCATCTTTGCAGGAGGCATCTACAACTGTTAACTATGACATTTAACAGCATAGCTTGTGCAATTAGTCTGTGTCAGCTTTGTGTCTTATATCTATATTTTTAAATTTTAGCTACTTCTGTGGATAAAGGTGAATGTATGGGAGGATCAACCCTGAGTTTACTCCATGACAAGACTTTCAACTACACAGGGGACAGCCAAGCCCAGGAGCTGTGCCTGTATTTAACTAAGGCAGCCAGTGTGCCTTATTTTGAAACTCTGGAGAAGTGGATATATCGAGGCATCATTAATGATCCATACAGGTAAAGAACAGTTAAGGAATGAAAATGAAATGCAAAAGTTAAGAAATACTGTTTGGGTCTTTGGCTTGTACTTTTTCAGTGCACCCATTCCTCTGCTCACAGAGTGCACAGCCTAGGGGCATCGACGTTGTAGCAGTAGGTACTCAAGGCAGCATTGCAAGGATGGGGAGTTGCTGGAGCATGTTTAACTACTTTTCTTTTTTGATTCAGTGGTTATACAGCCGTAGACACTCTCACTTGCTTTATTTTTCCAAATTCAAGGAAATTATATGCAAAAGTCAGTAACACAGCAGTTCAAATATGCAGTCCACTCCAATTCCACCTCACCATGCCAATCCCTCTGAGTATTCTTCCCGTGCATCCTTGTCCTCTTCATGACAGCAGTGAGCCCTCTTTTCATGGGCACGAGGGTGATAACTCAGAGAATGTGTGTTAAATGTAGTCCACTAATATGCTAATCTGATATGAGCTAACAGCATTCTCTGAAGTTACTTGTCTTTTGTAGAATCATTGGAAGCATTTTGCTGTGTTTAATAGTTTATGCAACATTTCTGTTTCCTATATTTGCAGAATCCTAAGGGGGGCAAAACTCAAGTTAAAATAGCTAAAATTAATGCCTTCCTGATGGTGAGAAGACAGACAACAGCTGGCTTCCTCACCTCTATGCTGGCAACCAAATAATGTTTAGACTTGGTTTGTGAACCCTGTACTGTTCTGTCATAGTTGGTTGCAGATTAGCAGAAACACTCTGTATAATGCTTCTCCTCTTAATAGAAATACAGACTAATTTCAGTTCTTCATTGGAATTTCATGAGACCTTATTTCTGATAGATAGTATTACCAGTTTACAGGTCAAAAAAAGTAATGCTCATTGTACCACTTCCTGCTTCTAAACATCTGCTTTAACTTTTCAGTGAGTTCATGGTGGAGGAACGTGAGCTGCAGAAGGAGAAGATTCAGGAGGACTATAATGACAAGTATTGGGATCAAAGGTATACTGTTGTTCAGCAACAGATACCCTCATTCTTGCAGAAAATGACTGACAAAATACTCAGTACAGGTAGGTAAAGGTACACTTCTGACATAAGAGGAGTCTTGAGAAAAGCATTACCATTCTTGGTGTAAAGATAAAGTAGATGTCATTGTGCTTTGCCAGTTTATGGGGTTGTCCAGCTGAACTTCTCAGAGGAATAGAAAAGTCAGATTGAAAAAGAACACCAAATCCTATAAATAAAACAACATGTAGGAAGGAGTCCAGCAGGAAGGGGAGCTGTCTGTCTTACTGCTCTGTTTGATGGGTACACTTTTCTAGCAGCTAGCCAGATGGAGCTAGACAACCGAGATCTGAGCATGCTGAGTTTTAATTTGAGTGTTTAAATGAAGCATGCAACTTGATGGTTAGCACTGTTCTCTTCCATAAGTACAAAAAACCCCAAAAGGTACTTTTGAAGTACAGCACCAGATCTTCGAAGTTTCTGGCTATCTGCAGAGATGTTTTGCCATCTCTGGGAAACAAAACCATTTCTAAATCTTTCCTTAAACAAGATTCTGGCTAATTTAAAATTCTGTATCATCTTTTGAAAGGTGTCTAAATCCTTTCCAGCTTTTAGTAGAAGTTAGTGTAAACAGTTCACAGCATACCTTCCACTTGAAGGCAGGGATCTGAAAGTTTCCCTATGGGATGTACCCTATGGGATGATAAGTATGAATATAGGTCCTTCTTTCTTTTTGCTTCTAGGGAAATACTTAAATGTTGTGCGAGAATGTGGACGTGATGTTACCTGCCCTGTGGCTAAAGAGGTCATCTATACTTTAAAAGAGCGAGCGTATGTGGAACAAATAGAAAAAGCATATAATTATGCGAGCAAAGTTCTTCTGGATTTCCTAATGGAGGAGAAAGGGCTGGTGGCTCACCTAAGGTTTGATTTCTTTTACTGAATAAAAGAATGTTAAATAAATTGGTTCTGATAGCAAACATACATTTTTGAAGTTAGCTCTCTTTTCTTGACATATGTTAATGTATTCCCTCTATTTCCATTAGAAAGATTGACCTGAAAAGATAAGATTTAGAATTTTTCTTGAAGAAAAAGAAAAGTGGAAAATCATAGAAATGTTGGGTGGAAAGGTCTGGGAGTCTCTAGTCTAAATTCCCTGTAAGGCTGTTGCCAAACCTAGGTCAGGGCAGCTGTGCCTTTGTCTAGCCCAGTGCCAAACACCACCCTCAGGTATGGACATCCCCCACCTCTCCCATGACTTGTTCCATGCCTGCATGTCACTCCCACCTGGGAAAGGAGTTTCCTAATATGGTCTGGTATGATCGAGAAGAGTTTCATGTGAACAAGAAATAGTTTGATATTAAGCATCTCACCAAATATATGCCATGGTTATTTTTCATGCAGACATAGGTAGTTGGCGTACAGGGTTTTTCCTTTTTTTAAAGTTAATTTTAATAGCCTATAGTTTGTTCTTGTAACACATTCAGCCAGTAGCAAATGCAAGTGCATTCTAGCATGTGAACTCCATCTTTCTTGTGTGAATCAAGCTTTTAGTTTATTACTATCTTCAGAAAACACTAAAACCAGGGATCTTAACTCTCCAGAAGACCAAGACAGCAACAAATACGTAGGGAATTGCAGTTGATAGCTGGTTGTAAGGTAAAGTTTGTAATTGGTGTGACACGTGGTACTAGCAGTTATGCTTCAAACCAGTGCCACAGTGTGAAAGAAAGTGATCTGAGCTTCATGGGACAAACCTGCCAAGTGATGTCCCATTGGGAGACATAACCTGGAGCAGTAATGACAAGTGAAGTGAATATGCCTAGCAGGCCAGGTGGGGTTGCTTTGGGCCTGTTTTTGACTAGGTCTGAAAAAGTTGTAGCCACAACAAAGGTGTCTGCTCCAGACCTGGGAACACTACTGCTTCAGTTGTGAGAGGCTGTGGGAAAAGCTGAAGATCCATGTTTCACTCCTTTGAAACTGATACCATGCCTCCCTGCTCTGTGAAAACCACCAGAGAATATGCCTTGTTTCGTGAAAGGTTATGAGACCTGTCTAAAACCTGCCAGTCATTAAGGAGATTCTTCGTAGCCTTGCTAAAGACTGCCATCCTTCTAAGCCTTCTTTGCTTAATAGGACTGGTGAAAAGACACTGACTTCCAAAGTTCTGGTGGCACACATCATCTGTTGGGCCTGTCTGTTACCATGTAGTTTCACATTGGGGTGTTGCTTAGCCTCTGCAGCTGGGGTTGATGTCTGTGACCTCCTCGTCTTTGAGACAGGCTCTCTGATAGATCATTCAGCAGCTGTCCTGTGAGTATGTGATCTGCTGGGTGCAAGTACAAGAGCAGCTGGTTGAGGAGGAAGCTACTGAGTTTCCAGCATATTTGTGCACTTTGAGGGCTGAAGTGGGATGGTTGTGATCAAGCCCTATAAAGGCACTGTCTGTGCCAGATAACCACAGATAATCTGTGACAGATAACCACTTCTCCTTAGTTAAGCAGTAGTACTGACTCACTCTCTCTCCCAGAGAGCGTGTGTTGGTCTCTCCCAGAAATGTTGGTTGGAAGGAACCAACAACCTCAGCAGATCTCTAGTTCAACCTCCTGCTTGAAGTAGGATTATCAACAGCATTAGGACAGGTTTTTATTTGTGTTTGCACTGTAGGGTGGTTGGCAGTAGGTATCTTACCCCTCTATCTGTTGTGTCCTCTAGTTAACCACTGACACTGTCATGGCTTCCTCATAAAGGGAGTTTTCTTGGTTCAAGAGAGTAATGACAGTCAGGGAAAAAGAAGGGCTGAGCATCATCCTAAATGGACAATGATCAGGAGTCTGCAACCACTTTGTGTGAAGGCTGTGCTGGTCCTATTTTACTCCGAAGGCTGCAATTAACACGTGTGATTTTTTGGCCAGGCACTAAATTAATCCTCAAACTCTCCTCTGAGCTGTTTCCAAGCTCCTGGCCCAACGCAGTTAAAGCTTATGCATAGTACTAGAGCAGAAGTCAACACGAATTGCCAACTGCCTCTTGGGTGAATCTGCACATTGTAGAGGTTGAGGTGTTTGTCAGGACAGTGGTATGAGCCTTTGCCCAGCAATGTAGTGTATACAGGTTTTTTTCCTAAGGTACATTTTTCGAGGGAAAAAAGAACAGCAGCAGCAGTGATCTGACTTCACAAAAGCATGCAGGTGGCAGGGAGAAGGGGACACGCATGAAGGACTACTCTCCAAATGGGTTCTCTGTGTTCTCTATGAAAAGGAACATTTTGTGGTCAAACCCAGCAGGCTGTGTGAATTGAATGCTTTTGTTCCTTTAGGTTTAATATGGATTAACTTGAGCTTTAAAAAACATAATCAATTGTCCGCTTTCTTGAGCAGATCTATAAAACACTATTTCCTGATGGATCAGGGGGACTTTTTTGTTCACTTCATGGATCTCACAGAAGAGGAACTTAAGAAGCCTGTAGATGACATCATAACAACAAGGCTAGAGGCTCTGCTTGAATTAGCCCTGCGAATGAGCACGGCCAACACAGATCCTTTCAAGGACGATTTAAAGGTAAGAATGTATGTAAGCAGAAGATAATCAAATTTGAGAAGGCAGCCTGCCGTGATTTGGAAAGATTGGTGTGCCTGAAAGAACTTGCTGAATGTACAATGAAGGAAAAGAGAATTGATGGCTTTCCTTCTGTAGACCTTCTTTGGGTTAACTCCTCTTTCATCCACATTAGCAACTGGAAGCCCCCACCCTGGCCAAGGGGCTGTGTTTTCCTGCTGGAGTTGGAACACAGAGAAGGTGCTTTTGGGTGATCTGAGGATGAGGTGGAAACAGTAGCATGTCTCATGCTTTCTCTCAGCTTGGGTGCTCACTTTGGAGTACAAGAAAATATCTGATGAGAAGTCCTGCCCATTAAAGATTGCATATTTTACAAATGTAAGACAGAGGCTGTACCTTGGGAGTGTGAGATCTGACTAGACCTTGCAGAGGCTGAGGGCAAGGCAGGGTGATGAGTCGTATGTTGTATGCTGATTGTTGAACAGTACAGCAACACTGCTCTGGTGTCTGCTGCTGTGATGTCCAGATCATACCCTTCACTATTGCTTCCTAAGTTGATCTGATGGCTTGAGAGCAACTCTGACAGTTTGGACTTCTGCCACACGGCTGTTGCTGTGCGGTAGTCATGAGCATCCTCTAGCTTCATTTTTTTCCTGCTCTTCCTTTATAGATTGACTTGATGCCCCATGACCTCATTACCCAGCTGTTGAGAGTATTGGCCATAGAAACGAAACAAGAGAAGGCCATTATCAGTGCAGATCCCACAGAACTCACTCTCAGCGGTCTCGAAGCATTTTCCTTTGACTACATTGTTAAGTGGCCTCTGTCCCTTATTATAAACAGGTGAAGTATCAATCCACTGAAGGTAAAAAAGGCAGAAGCTTTTGCATGGGGTTGAAGCACGTTTCCACACAGCAAAATACTGGAAAACCTGTATGTTAAAAGTAACGTTATAAATTGCTGACTAGTGGTGAATGCTTTGGAGTTGTTGAGTCCTGCTTGCTCTGCTTATAGACTATGGAATATGGATTGTCTCTTCAGTAGATCCCTACTAGACTGTGCCTATAGCATGCTTGGAAAGTCAAACTTCATTTTAAATGGTGGGGTACATAGATCAAAGGATGCTTTCTCAGCCTGGTCCCTTGTTTTACCTGTGACTGGTCACCTAGTTTTCATTTGTCCATGGCTTTCTGAATTATCTCCCCTGAGAATGTGAATTCTCACAAGAGTTTTTTCATGCAAGAATCAAACATTTCTTCAATGTGGAGAGCCGAAAAAAAAGCAGTTTCTAATATCCCAAGTTGCAAACTAGAAGGATGCAGGCTGTGGCTAGAATTACTATAGCAAGCTATTTTGCATTTAATTGAGTTATGAGGGACCGAGCGGTTCATTTTTCTGCAGTGATTTGTCCCGTTTCCCTGGAGAAACATTAGCAGACCTGGAACTGTGAGCCAGGGCAAATGGGATAAGAAGCATTACAAAAAACAGGGTGACAGATGTGGAATTGTCAACTGCCAACAATTAGTTTGTCCCTTAATGTCCCCTTTAAAGAATCAGTTGACATGACGGGACTTTTGTAATGATGTGATGCTTTTGCATTTACGTATCTTTCTTTCAAATTGAGTGCATTAGCTCTGCTGGTAACTATGGAAGTGAAAATACTACTTGGTAAGGCTTCACAAACTGTGTCGACTGGAGCTCTGTAGACACCTACACTGAAGTGTCTAAATGCCGACCTGAATCCAGTCCCTGAAGCTATAAATAAGCATTTCCATCTGCTTCTGACAGTGCATTGCTTGCAGGGTAATGCTGCCTGTAGCTTGGTTACAGCTTTTTCTTCATCTTTTTGGAGAATCTTGATGAATTGTTTTGGTGATCGGAGCAGTCTTATTGCAATGGGTACGTGACCACAGACTTTCAGCCCTCCGTCCTTGTACGTGTGTGAGTGACCTTTCTGCAAATGGCTCAAGGGAATTGAAGAAGGAGGCTGCAGAAAATATGGAGGAGGGACACCTTGGAGAGAAATTCTATAGGATAGTTACAAATATGATTTTTTTTCTTTGTTTCAAATTATTTCAGTGTGGATCTGTGTGTGTCTGAAGGTGTAAGGAACATTTCGTGTAAAGTCTCTTTGCCTTTGAGGAGCTTCAGCCTTCGCAGCTTAGTCTGTCAATCAGAACAGAGTTTAATCTGGATGGGTTTCTCCTTGCTTTCCAGGAAAGCACTGACAAGATACCAGATGCTTTTCAGACACATGTTCTATTGCAAACATGTGGAAAGACAGTTGTGCAACGTTTGGATCAGCAATAAAACAGCCAAGCAATTCTCCCTACATTCAGCTAAGTGGTATGGCCTCTTTTTCTGCTGGATTGGATGGAAAGGTTTTGTTTTCCTTCTTGCTAGTTAGATATGTCATGACACAGATCAAATAATTTTGTCTTGATAAAGATCTTTACAAATTTCTTAGAGGCTGAGGTCAAAGTATAACATTTTTAGGTTTCAGTAGGAAGTGTCTGCTTAATGATCTCTGTACTGCTTGGCTTGTTCCACTTCGCTGGCATGAAGTTTTGAAAAGGAAGAGATCATCTTTAGGGTTAGCTCATTCTACACTGAACAATTACAGCAGAGGACATCAGTGCGCATGTTGTCTTGGTTGTGACTTTAGCCTCAGCAAGATTAGTAAGGACCCCAGTAGTTTAAAAGCAGCATCCTTCTGTTCTGGCCAGACCACTAGGAAGGACTCGTGACCTCCAAACAGGTTGGCTAATGTCTGGCATTTTGTGTTCGGTACAAATTAAAATAAGGTAGAATCGGTGGAGTGTTTTCCCAGGAAGTCACTGCCTCTTGCTCTGTCTGTGAGGGTAGATTTTAATCTTTGGATCTGCACTCCAGGTGCCTGTTTGGAGAGCAAGGCAGACCCCAGCAATGTGAGGTAGTACCCTCTGCCTTGCCAGTGGCACTTTCTTGTCACAAGGTCATCTCGGCTGCATTGGCTCTGACCTCAGCCAACCTGACTGTAGCTCTGCTTCTCCTGTAATTGTGGAGGTGTTAGCAGAAGAGACCTGTGAGAGTCTCTAGTCCAGCCTCCAGCTCACAGGTCAACTGTGATCAGCAGGGGACAGGGCTGCTGTGGTTGAAAACCCCTAGGGTGTGTGTCCCCCACCTCTCTGATGACCTGTCCCAGTTTGCTGAAGTCAGTTCTTAGTTTGCCATCACAGAGCCTACACTGAAAGAACCTCTATACGATCCCACTATTCTATTTTAAGGTTAAATAGCATTAAATACTGTAGGTAGCAGGTGATTAAATATTTGGATCCCCTGAACTTATTGATGCAAGGCATAGAATATTTTTAAGTGTTAATTTAACAAGTAAGGCTGGAAAGAAACACGATCCATTGATCTTGTTAAATTTTGCTCTCCTAGCAAATATGTGTCTCACTAATAAAATTGCTTTAATATTTAATATTAAAATTTTAGATGAATATAATCAAATATTCGAAGTAATTGTACAGTCTGTAACAGGTTCAAAACTCTGACTTTAGCAATTGAGGGAATGCCATTTGAGTATGTGGAAAATAATCAGAGATGGTTTGCATTAACTTCATAATCCCTGTCATGCTGCAGCAGTGAATTTACTGGAGCAGGAATATTTAGCTCTGCTTGACTGTGGAAGCCTGGTGATACTTCCCTGTGGCATTTGCAAGCTCTAAGTTGTGTGGGTGTGATTTCTCCCCTAGGTTTGCTGGTGCTTTCACACTGCGGCAGCGGATGCTGAATTTTGTACAAAATATCCAGTATTACATGATGTTTGAAGTGATGGAGCCTACATGGCACATTCTTGAGAAGAACCTGAAATTGGTGAGTGTGTGTGCTTGAGAGAAGCTGGAATGGGAGTCTTAAATTAACAAATTTAATGTAGTGGAAAAATGCCCCATTTCAGTTGCTGCAGGTATCTGTTAATTTTGTTGGAGGCTCTTAAGTATCTTGGAACTGTTGTTATTACAACACTGCAAAGAGTGCTGCTGGTCTCCATCACCTTTCTGCTTTATTAGTCAGATATCCCTTTCCTCTGCTGCATCCTCCTATCTGTGCCCAGCTCATACTCTGCACCCTGTTACGTAAAGGTGGTATTTTGCTGAACGTCACTGTACACAGAAGAAAGAACACTATGGAAAAAGAAGAAGGACGAGGTCCAGAAGTTCGAGGATCATAAACTGGTCCAGACATCTTTAGCTGATTCTTTGGCTGACTTACAGTGCTCTTAAAAGCCAAGGCTATGCTTTCTCTTCTGTGAAGTTGCCAAGGACTGGCACGTTAGGACTATGTGTTATAAAACAGGGCCTTCTTTATTCAGGTGGCTATTTCACATGTATATTCCCACTGCAGCTGGGCAAGACTGGAGTACTTTTCCATATTTGGTTGAGGCTAAGCTCACTCCCCAGTATTTTATGCCTGACAAGGGGCTCTATCTGGGCAAAGGATGCCTGGCAGCATTTTAGTTCCTTTCACAGAGGTGTAGTGTGCTGAGCTGGGGGATGGAGCATGCCCTTTACCAGTGCTGGGGCAGGAACAGTCTGGCTCTAAGCAGTGTTGTTATATGGGCACCTGCAAGTCAAACATCTCAACACTGCCAGCTAAAGAAGCTGTTTCCACAACCACTTCGCTATGCAGTCCTTTAAAAGAGCTGCTCACCAGAGATGACATACCCCCAGCTTCTGAGTAAAATCTTTCTTGATTTAAATAAAAGCGTCAGTTACTTCAAAACAGAGGATGAAGAACGGGCTCCTTAACCTCTATAGCCTACAGTCTGGGGTTGTTTTTTCCTTTTATTTGCATTTTAGGAGGGAAAAGGATGATCCTCGCTGGTCTCATATAGTGCCTCATTCTGTTTTTTTATTTGTCAGACTTCTCTTGTGTATTTCCACTTGAAGTCAAGGTGCTTTCTTCCAAAAAATATAGCTAATATCTTCATCTTCACAACACCGTTGTCTTTATCAACACAACTAGCAACTTCATGGCATTAAAAAGCAGGATTTATCCCTTGTTCTAATCTAGCTGTTTACAAAGTGGGTTTTCTGGGACGTGGGTTTTTTGGCATTGATCCTGTTTGAGCAGTGTGGATACTTTGGCAATTTTAGTCCTGTGGCTCTTTCCTAAGCTTGACTTGTGTTCTCGGCTTCAGCACATCCCATAATTGTTCAGAGTGAGAGAGGGGGTTTAATGTATCATTTAAAATTCGGGACTGAAACAGCCCATTGAAGTAGCAGAATTAGACAAAAATCTTACAGAATCCTGTACACTGCACGTCCTGGTCCCTTATTGTGCTCCTAAAAAATCTCTCTGAATAACCTGTTTGTTTTAAGCCTCATAAACTTACTGATATTTGGGGTTCTTTGAAAAAAGAAAAGTAATTTCTCTTTTCCCCTTATTGTAGCTGACTTTAATGAGATTGTGGGAGTGGGCATGACAAGCAGATTTAAAAGCAAAGGAAGTGTATGTTCATAAAGCAGATAACTCCGTCTTGAGCCTCCTTTCCAGTGAAAGTTTTGGATAATTAAAGAAAGCATAATTTGGTTGAGAAGGTGATATGACAAATCAGAGGTAAGAAGCCTATGAAGGGCTGTTGAATGCAGTAATGCAAACACAGCTTCCATCTCAGGGTGTTTCTCAAAGCTGGAAGGTGCATGAGAATTATCTCAACATGCCCTAGATCATGTCTGAGAGGTCACTGTCAGAGGCAGGATGCTGGGTTAGAGCTTTGGTCCAGGTTTGGTTTTTCATTATTGTACTGTCCTGTCACAGGCATCTAATATTGACGATGTCCTGAGCCACCACACAAGCTTCCTGGATAACTGCTTGAAGGACTGCATGCTAACCAACCCAGAACTGCTGAAGATCTTCTCCAAGCTGATGTCTGTCTGTGTCATGTTCACAAACTGCATGCAGGTATGTTCAGCCTCCCCATATTGATCATGCCACTGCTGGTTGCTTTGGGTGCCAGCTAGCTACGACAGTCCCTTTTTTCAACTTGACCCCTCTTTTCCTCAACACACATAGAAAAGCCTCCTATGCCAGGAGGCTCTACAGCTTGACCACTCAGCCTCTCATCCTTTCTCCCAAATGGGTTTCTGTGGCTTCTCCCTCAGCAAAATTCTCTATGCTCTGTCTTTTCAGTGTTGAACCTTGAAAGGTTCAAGTTACCTTTCTTCAGCCAGTCCTGCAGCAGAATTTGAGGTGTAAGTTGTAGGGCTCTATAGTTTTTAGCATGGTCTTTTGAGGATCAGGCGAGGACTGGTGATTGAACCCATGGAGACTGATCTCCATGGGCACAGTCCAGCCACTCAGGGAGCCCGTAGCTTTCAAACAAAACACACCTTCCTCTGCATTTAGGGAGCTTTGTGTATTGACATTGTAAATTTTATCTTGGAGTTAGTTTTCATAGGAGTTAGCCAGCTTCAGAGCTAGCGGAACTGACTGAGCTTCATGCTTTGCCATAGTTGAAAAAATGGGATCTAACCATTTCCCTAAATGTCTGCCCTTCCAAGAGGTTCACCCAGAGCATGAAGCTGGATAATGAGATGGACCGGCTTAGCTCAGAGCGTGGCAAAATGTTGAGCCCGCCAACAGGGGAGGAGCGTGCTGAAGAGACTGCAAAGAAGCAGCTGACTAACAAGGTGAGACACAGGATGGACAGCTGGGCCCCGTGCTCTGGGAATGCTGCCTGGGTTGCCGTCTGGTCAGGGTGGCTGTCCTACCACTCGTAGATAAACCTTCCTAGTTTCTAGTACGCCTCTGGCCCCAAAAGCAGAACCGTTGTGGAATTATAGGCTTTTTTTGAGGGCAGTTTGGAGTACTGATTGTGTTCTCAAAGTCTGCTTTGAAGACCCTGTCTCCCACAGCAGTCCCTGCACTTGTTTTTAAGTTCTTAGTTGTATTTTCAGCTGTGCAGTGGGTACCCACATACTGGCTTCCTGCAACTCGAGAACTTTTTTATTTCCAGAACTAGTATTTTGTGATGAATGACCCAGTAAACTGTCGGGGGTGACCTTGCAGCCCATCCCTTTCATATCTGGGGTATTTGTCTTGTGCACGTCTCTCTCTGGATGCACGCGTACTACGTGGTTTGTTTGGCATGCTCTGTGGTTAGCAGGCTGCCTCCTGTCCCACTGAAAGCCCCTCTCTGGCACACCACCGGTAGGGTCTGTCACACTGCCAGTGCAATCAGAATGCTCCACTTGCAACCTGGCTTAGGAAACACTCGCTTTCTGCTTATTGGCTTTTCCTCCTGCTTGAAAATAAATAACAACAGCATATATTTAAGGATAACTTTAATGATAGATCTTCGCTGGGGTGCTCCCAAGATAGGCATGGCAAGGTTTTTAACCACCATGGACCTTGCAGCAGTTCTGAAGGATTTATTTTAGTGGCTGAGCATCTGCTAGGTTTTATTGCAGTATTTTTGAGCAGGTTAGGAAATAGGTTTGCATCGCTTTAGCAAGTGTGAATCAGGAGACACATGGGCCCACTGTGCCTTTGTCTTGATAGCTTTTAGCAGAGCATGCTGACAACCTCCACCTGACATCTGGCTTCGAAGCCACAATCAGCAAGTTTGACAGCAATTTCTCTACACATCTTCTGGACCTGTTGGACAAACTGAGCATTTACAGCACCAATGACTGTGAGCACAGCATGCTCAACATTATCTACAGGTGAGCCAGTAGTTTCTCTTTGTAACTTCCCCTCCTGTGGTTCCCAAATTGAGCTCAGCAAGAATAATTGCTGTTTATAATTGTGAATGTCTGCCCCATCAGTGAAAACACTGAAATTACAAGAAATACTGCTTTGCATTTCAACCCAAGGCTTTAAAACCCCCCCACATTCTTTTGAATTATGTGAACTTTGTCTGTTAATGTTGTAAATGCAATGCAAGTGTTAGTTTTTTTGGGATTGTCTCCCTGTGTAGGTGGTGAGTAAGCTGATTCCTGAATACAGTGTAAGTATTCCAAGATGAGAAAAGCGTGCAAGGGAGTGATCATAAGGGGCTATTTTGTTTTAAGTTCACATCTTGTATTTATTTAAATAAACATCCCTTAATATGTTTTTATTGTGGCCTCACCCATACTTACTAGCTTCGTAGAAAACGAAGTTGCTCCAGTAATACCTAGAAGTCAGGTACACAAGATACACTGCAGGAAGAGAGGGCAAGAGGAAAGGAGATCTCAGTTTTGCTGGTAGGTTTGTAATCTCTGTATTCCTTTTTAAATAAAATGAGAGGCACAAAGCCTTCTTTGGAATGATTAACATTGGGTTTTGCTGTAAGAGTCATACATTTTAGTTTTTCTGGACTTTCTAAGATCCATGTTATAGATTGGTGTAACATGGAGGGACCTGCCCTGGTATTTCTAGATTTGAAGAACCACCAGCATTACCTCGAGTTGAGCACTTGTGCTGTGCAAGCAGAATGCTTCTCTGATTCTGCTACCAGAGCTTTAGGAGCAAAACAGAAATAACTGCAACTATGGACTTCATTACTGTGAGTAGCTGTTAGTGTTTGTGGCTGGAATATGTTTTTCAAGAGTTAAGCACCCATGAAACCTAGCAGCCTGCAGATTGGAAATGTTCAGCTGAGGCATGCATATAACCACAGAATAAGAAGGCAAGTGAGGGTCAGGAGTTGACAATTCTTAATTCAAAGAGTCACCTTGGTGGAAGTCACATGTAAGAGCTGCTGGTCACCAGCTGCCTTGCATCTGGGGAAGACTGTGACACTTCAGAAATGCTGCTTGCAGGCTGTTAGGTACATACAAAAAACAATTAGTTTTACAGTGACACTTTTTCCAGTGTCAGGCAGGATATATGTTGCATCTAGGCATAATTTTAAGAGGCTAGGTTTTTCATGAATGTAAAATATTTCAACACTAATTTTTTTTAAGTGCTTTTTGTATGTTTGTAAGCCTAATAGACACGTTTGTAATATTATGGTGAGTGTAAGCCTGGAACATTTGAGACTTACCTATTTTGTTGTTGCTTTCAGCTGAGGAAGGAAAACAAAGCCATCCTAAACTTCATTAGTTTCTTCATGCTGTCTGTAAGCCGGTGTGCAGCTTTATTTTCATCTGTAAGCAATTGTTAACAGCTCTTAGAGGACTAGCTAGAAATGAAGGTCATTTTTAGGTGTTGACTGTTTCATCTTTTTCTGAGAAAAGCCCTTGGTTTACCAAGGAGTTCTCCTTACTTTTACAAATGTTTTAAATCTAAAATTTTAATGCTTTTCAATGTTACATATGCTAGAATCAGTTGTCAGTGATACATAATTTTGTTCGTAAGTGTGCCAGATAACTGGTTAATCACATGCATTTTCTTTTTCCTCTTGATGTTTGTGGGGATTTGTGCCTCAAGCCCTTTGATATTTAGTACAGATCAGAGTAGATCCTTATTTATTCCACATAGGACTAAAAGGTACTTTGAGCTTTCTCCTAACTCTGCTTTGTCCTCTGTTTTGTTTTATTTAAGTATAGAATCATAGAATCATCTGGGCTGGAAGGGACCTTCAAAGGCCATCTAGTCCGGCCCCCCCCGCAGTCACAGGGACACCTCCAACTAGACCAGGTTGCCCAGGGCCTCGTCGAGCCTCCCCTTGAATGTCTCCAGGGAAGGGGCCT
>JAOTQQ010000002.1:40893-89998 GCA_026546715.1 Gallinago undulata | reverse complement strand
GCTCCACCACCCTCATTGGAAAGAACTTGTTCCTAATGTCTAATCTAAATCTGCTCTTCTCCAGTTTATACCCGTTACTCGTTATAGTCTTATTGCTCCTCTGCTTTGTTTGGTCATCAGGACTGTCATCACTATCAAGTCCCCAGTTTGGACTGTCTTTTCTTCAACTGAAATACCGCATGTTAACAGGCTGTGCAACAGAACGTGTCTTTCCATTTCTACAGGCTGCTCAGTAATGTTTTAAACGGTGGAAGTCCCACAATGAATGCCCAGACCTGACGTTTAGCTCTCACTTGGTCTGTAGAGATTGTTGGATGGAGTCCTGGACTCTGTGGCAACAGGAACCCAAGAACCAGAGCAGAGGTGGTTGCTATCTGAAATAACATATTTGACAGAGAGACAGAAGAGCTTATAAAACATATCCGTCTTTTCTTATAAATGATAACCTTTTTATATGACTGCTTTTCAAGGGTGATAGTCAACATGTAAGATAGATAACAAAATATCTCTTTTATTCATAATTCTGGTACTGTGGTTTTATCTGTTTGGTCCTGGTTAATATTTATTCAGCTTGCAGTACTGAGTAACTGAGGCACCATATTTGTAGCACCAAACACCAGAAGACAGAGACCAGGAGGGTCTCCTTCAAAGCAGGAGCACGTAACTCACGGATCTTCAGTGTGCTGGTGTCCTGCTTGGGTGCCTTGACTCCATCAGTAGCAGTGCTGACAGAGGGCTGGCAACTGCAGAACATCTCCAGAGTCACTCCTTCACATCTCAGTAGTGAAAAGGAGAAAAATTGCAGCATAGAGGACTTTGTCAGAGGATTACTTAATTCCAAATGCTTAGAAATCTTACTTACCAAGTGTTATTAGAACTCATCAGATATCCTTCCTTTACCAGTTTGGAGGAAACAATAGTGACTGAGCTTAAGAGTAAGACCAGTAGGACTTATAAAGTGATGAAAATGCCAGTGAATGAAAGTTCCAGCCACAAAACAAGAAACTGAAGTGTAAGCAGAGTTTGAGGAAGTACCACACAAATTCTTAAGAGATAGTTATCAAAGATCATTTAACCCCGAAAACATACCTGAAAGGGAAGCAAATCAAAATCTGCTATTCAAAAAATGTTTGGAATAAAGCAACTTTAGAAATGGAAGGATATAAATGAGTTCTGTCCTTATATTTGGTAAATATGCCTGCCTCAGTGTCAGATTTCCTTTCTAAAACACTTAAAGCATGAAAGAGACGTGAGCTTTTCAACCAGGAGAGAGCAACAGATAAATTCCATCTGTCGGGGCTCTGTTTTCCACAGTCACCAAAAAATGTCAAGGAACAATTTGTTGCCATTTGTGCAAGGTTGTTAAGCAACATGAAATTCAAATATTGTATCCATTCATTTAGTATTGGAGCAACTTAATTTGAGAAATGAAGAGAGTAACTTTTGTGTGATTGGTGGACTTGTATCAACTGTTGCGTAGTGTTCCCTGGGCGCACATTTTTAAGAGCTGCATGTCTCATGTTGGCTTTGCAGCACAGAGATCTGCCTAAGGAAGGTCATAGCGGGGATGGATCTGAGTGGTTTTGTGGCATTGTTTTGGATTATCAGGGAGTGAGGGTTTTGGTATTGCTGGTATCACCTGCTGTGGATAGGTGTTTACAAGAATCAGCAACACTTGGGATTTTGACTGAGCATCTTCCAACTGGTTTCTCAAGTTCTTGAATGGTGAATCTGTTTGAAGCTTACTTGTGTTAGCCAGGAGGTGGTGGTAATGGAACTGGCAATGTTTCGTGGTAGTCGTGGTGGATAATATGGTGGATTTCTGTAGGGATGAAGTGGTGGTGAACTCTGGTATTGAGGAGTGGTGGGAGTGGCTGGGAAGGTGCGGAGACTAAGGAGCCCTCACCCCTGGCGCCTTCTCCCTGAGTGATACATATGGTCAAGCTGTGACTCTGGAGAGGTCCTTCCCGATGTGTTTTGTACATCTGTAAAGAACAAGCGAAATTTAGCCTGTTGTCAGGAGACGAACACAGAAGAGGTGTCACTGACAACCGTGTGGCGCAGTGCAGATGTGCAAGTCTTGCTGTGTCTACCCAGCCCGGGGCAGTCCTGTGCGGGGACGGCAGATTGGAAGCTTGCTGTGCTGTGGCCTGGTTCGGCTGATGGCCTGGGAGACCTTCAGGGCCGTGGTTGGGGAAGAGCAAGGGCGGGCATGTGGAGTGTGGCTGCTTGAGAGGTCCCTGCTTCTTCCCACAGTGAGACTTGTTTTGCTTTTGCATCACACCCCCTCATTTCAACCAATTTTCTCCTAACATTTGTCCGATCCTATAAAAGACTTCATGCATTTTTGGACCAAGCTGCCTTTGAGCACCTTGGCAAGCACGTGCGCTGTGGCACTCGCAGAACCGAGCTCTCAGGAGACCCTTGGTCAGTGCGTTCAGCGTGCTGTGTGCCCCTCTCAGGCACCGCTGGGCCAGCAGGCTGCTGCACCTGCTGTCTTCTCTCTCTCCCTCAGGTTGGACTTCAACGGGTTCTACACTGAGCGCTTGGAGCACATGTCTGCCGAGCGCAGCCAGAAGGCAGCTCCCCCGCTTCCCCGCCTGGCCGTGCCTGCCCAGTGAAGTCCTGCTGCTGCACCTTTCCACCAGCACCTCTTCTGCACGAGCTGAGAATCCGAGACTCATTCCCTTCGAGCTGAGAGCACCCGACCCTCTGCGTTCACAGCCTGAGCTGGAAACGAACCGGAAGGGTAGGCGCAGAGAGACAGGGGGAACGGGCGCTCTCCTGAAATTTATGTCATAGATTTTCTCTTCTGAGAGGCTTTTGTTAAGTTGTTGCGTTTTGGTTTTTTTTTACTACATTGTAAAATTATGTATTTGTGTGTTGTAAAATAAATTTAAAAAATACTCAGGGCTTATCTGTTAACAGAACTTGGGATGCAAATTAGTTTAAGTGACTAAATTTTGGTTAGATCACAGAGATCTGGCTCAGCTGCCATGTGGCATTATTTTGTGTGGGAGACGACCCTAATTGTGGGGGTGGGGGTGGGGGGGGTTGCTGGAATGAAGCTGATCAGCTGCTCTAACCGATGAGATGGGCTTCGCAGCTGATGAGCCGGAACATGATGTCCATACCACATTGGCCAAGTCCTCAGCAGAGGATTTCTAGGCTGTCTTGCAGGGTTGTGCAGCCATAAAAATTGCTTGAGCCAGTTTGGAAGTAGTTGTGGTAGAGAGTGGATGTGTCACAAGTGGTGACCAAGGTACGCGCCAGAGACCCCAGTGGTGTCAGTGGCAAGTGAAACTGGGGAGACGTGCAAGGGCTGTGGATACAGGGCTGAGTGCTCCTGTTAATGACTTGGTCTTCCTCTCCCTCACCTTCTCCTTTGCAAAGACCTTCTAGAAGGTTCTTTGTTAGAGGGAAGAAGACAGATTCTCCTTTGCTTTGGTGGCTGAAAACTGGTCCTCCAGCTTGGCAGGGGGAGGGAGACACAGGGAGAGGATGGAGAACACCAGACCTGGCTCTGGGGGACTGAATTTCTTCATCTGAGTGTTGAGGTTGAGGACTGAGATCTCATCTAGCTCTTCAGGGAAAGGACTTGTGCGGTTTTATGGGGAAGGGTAAGTTTTGTGTTCCTGCCACTGAGGTGGCTTCTTAGTCCTGGGAGGCTTGGAGAAGTTGACCTGCCATTTCCATTAAGTTTCTGTGGACCTACAGACTTTACTATACCCTGTCCCACAAGATCCAGGTGGAACCTCAAAGATCAGGTCCCTGGAGGAACCTGCTCCCCTTTCAGTGCCCAAGATCTCAGGCTTGAGAGACTCCCCTGGAACCTCGCTGTGTCACCGTTGGTGTCATGCATTTTTTACACCAATGAGCAGTGTAGTGGCTTTTTCCAGACACCCTACGGCCAGTCCCAAGCAGTAGGTGTCTGTGCGTCTTTTCCCCTCACCAGAAGCCAGGAGGTGCCAAGAGAGGAGCAAGAAAAATTCCTGTGTCATAACCCCGTGTCTGAGCAGCGGTTGGGTCCCACCTTGCCCCGAGTCATGATTTGGCTGATCTGTGTCTCCCCAGCAAAGCCGGGTTAGTTGCCATTCTCATAGACTGTGGGTTGGTCCATAGCTCCGTCAAAGACAGCTCAGCTCTGCGCACCTTGCAAGGGTTACCGTCGTGGTAGGGACAACTCTACTAGAAACATTTAGGTAGCCAGGGACAGACAGGACTAGGAGTGTTGAAGGTGAAAGCCTGTACCTGTATTATTCATTGTTTTTTTAATAAACTTGTCTATTTAGGAGGGAATTACCAAAAAAAAAGCTGCAGGGAGAAAGAGGGAAGACCCTGGAACAGTGCTTGGCTACGGTGGTTTCTGTGCCGTTTTGGAGGAAGCTTGTACTCGGTGATAGCGCTCTGCACAGCCAAACTTGGCATCAATCCTCTCTTTCGATAAAAGCAGCGTTTCTTGGGCTCCCTTCCCCACCACAGGTCAGACCAGGTCCTTTCCAGCCTGGGTTGGTCTGTGGACAAGGGAGAGATGACAGCTGTGGGGCAGAGCTCAGGGTGCAGTGCACCTCCCGGCTCAGCCCTGCACGGTGATCCCAGCCTCCTCCAATCCTGTGGGATCAGAGAGGGTCCCGAGTGCCACACTGATATGCACTGATGTCCCATGGTCCCCCCCAGGCTCCCTGACAGTTCAGCCTCTCATAGTGACCCAAGCCCCTCCATCATCTCAGTGCTCTATCATCTCAGTGCCCTGCCAACACCTCACAATGCTTCCCTGGTCTTCCTGCTGCCCTCTGGTAGTCCAGTCACCCTCAGCTCCTGCATCACCTCAGGGCCATCCCAGACACCCCCTTCATGTCCAGTGGACACCACTCAAGGCCACCAGCCGCTCTGTCACCTTACAGCCAGGTGGGCACCTTCAGTGGCCCATGGACACCTCCCCCAGTACCCCACAGGAGACTCCCAGCCCTGCTACCTCCTGTGGGAGCCCAGCCACCTCAGCCCCTCCACCACCTCAGAGCCAGGCAGAGCTTCCTAGTGACCCCACACCATCCTTGCTGCCCTAATGTCATCCCCCAATGCCCTGCAGACCTGCACAGTGCCCTGGGACATGCCCCTAGAGGCTGTGAACCCACCCTGATCATGGAATCATGGAATTGTCAAAGTTGGAAGGGACCTCTAGAGATTATCTCTAGATGATCAACTCCCCTGCTAAAGCAGGAATGCCTAGAGCACATCACTCAGGACGGCATCCAGGTGGAGCTTGAAGATCTCCAGAGAAGGGGACTCCACACCCTCCCTGGGCAGCCTCTTCCAGGGCTCCATCACCCTCACCGTAAATAAGTTTTTCCTCATATTTGAATGGAACTTCCCATGTTCCAGCTTGAGCCCGTTGCCCCTTATCCTATTGCTGGAAACTACTGAAAATAGTCCATCTCCAACATCCTTTAATCCACCCTTTAGATACTTATAAATAAGGTCTCCCCTCAGCCTTCGCTTGTGCAGGCTAAAGAGTCCCAGTTCCTCGAGACTCCTCGTAAGGGAGATGCTCCAATCCCTCCATCATCTTCATTGCCCCACCCTGGACTCTCTCCAGCAGTTCCCTGTCTCTCTTGAACTGGGGAGCCCAGAACTGGTCACAGGATTCCAGTTGTGGCCTCCCCAGTGCAGAGCAGAGGGGGAGAATGACCTCCCTCCACCCACTGGCCACACTCTTCCCTACACAGCCCAGGATCCCATTGGCCCTCTTGGCCACAAGGACACATTGCTGGCTCATGGAAAGTGTGCTGTCTACCAGGACTCCCAGATCCTTCTCAGTAGTGCTTCCCAGAAGATCCATCCCTAACCTGTATTGGTGCCTGGGGTTCTTCCTCCCCAGGTGCAGGACCCTACGCTTGCCCTTGTTGAACCTCATTAGTTTCTTCTCTGCCCAACTCTCCAGCCTGTCCAGGTCACACTGGATGGCAGCACAGCCCTCTGGGGTGTCAGCCAGTCCTCCCAGTTTGGTACCATCAGCAAACTTGCTGAGGATACACTCTGTCCCCTTGCCCAGGTCACTGATGAGTATGTTGAACAGGACTGGGCCAAGTACTGACCCCTGGGGGACACCACTGGTTACAGGCCTCCAACTTGACCCCACTCCATTAATTGGAGCCCTCTGCGTCCTGTCAGTCCTGTCCTGATGCTCCATGGACTCTCCTTGAAGCTACACAGACAGTTGTAAATGCCACTCAGGTTGTGTCGTCCCCATCCCTGTCCTCCCCCCCCCGTGCCACGTGTGCACCACCTGGTACCCCCCGAGCTGTCTCCAGTGCCCCACCGACCCTCCCCAGTGGCTCACGGATCCTGCCCAGCGCCCCACAGACCCTCCCCAATGGTCCACAGGCACCCCCTGACGGTCCGCGACGCCCCACGGACCCGCTCTGCTGCCGCACGGACCCTCCCCTGATGCTCCACCGACCCTCCCCAGTGCGCCACGGACACGCACCCCCGCAACCCCCCGGCCCCTCCCGCCGCTCCGCCCCGCCCTCTCCCGGCCCCGCTCCGCTCGAAGCCCCCGGCCGGGGGGCGGCCCCATCCCCGTCCCGTCCCGCCGCGGGCGGTGAGTCACGGCGGGCGGGGGTTACCGGCGCGGCAGCGCTGGGACCCGGCCACCCTGGAGCCATGGCTCCACCGCTCCGCCGCCTCCTGCTGCTGCTGCTGCTTCACGGTGAGTGCGGGGCGGGCGGGCGCGGGTCCCCCCCCGGCGGGGCAGGCAGCCGTGCTCCGTCGACGGGACGGGCCGGGAGAGGGCGGGGGGGGGCGTGGAGGCAAAGGCCCGGCTCCCCGGGGGGTTCTTCGGCCGCGGGTCAGGGTTGGAGGTACCTCCTCCATCCCCCTGGCAGGAATGCTTTTCTCTGCCGGAATGAAGGGGACCCGTGGGAAGCGGCCCGGAGAGGGGATGTGCCAGCTGTAGGGTGGCTTTTTGGGACGGGTCATAGCTTCACAAGGTTTTGGCTGCTTCGTCGTCTCCCTGGGGTCACCAAGGGATTTGACGGGCATCGCTCGCATCGCCTCCCCAAGCTCCCCCAAGGACGAAAGCGGCTCAGAGGACCCCTGGCAGAGGGACCTCCCTCTTCGCCACCGCCCCACACAGATGGGGAGCCCACACTTCAGCCAGGAGGCTCTCGCCAGCCGGGGGAGATTTGTCACCACCAGCTTGCAGCACGCTGGCGTGGCAGGGGGGGAGGCGGTGACTCATTCTGGCTCCTGTGCTGGTGCTGTGGGTGAGGGTCGCCAGGCACCTGCCGGGGGCTCCACCGGCCTCATCCGACCCTCTGAGCACGGGCACGGCTGCGGCACACGCTCCCACTGTGGGGCTGACAGGGACGGTGAGGCATTTATTGCAGAAATGTCTTCCGTGTGACACCAATTAAAAAAAAAAAAAAAAAAAAGAGGTTGGGAAGAGGACTGAGCCAGCCCAGACACAAGCTGTTCCCCAAAACACAACCCCCAAAGGCTGCCAGATGCCAAGGCACAAACTGTGGCATCAAGACGGG
Source organism: Gallinago undulata (assembly GCA_026546715.1). Classification (NCBI taxonomy): domain Eukaryota; kingdom Metazoa; phylum Chordata; class Aves; order Charadriiformes; family Scolopacidae; genus Gallinago; species Gallinago undulata. Next base: position 82,460 of record JAOTQQ010000002.1, on the reverse strand, counting down.
AAGCTAAAAAAATCCCCTCTGCCTTGATTTGTCCACCAGGGTCTCAGTAGAGTTTTCCAGTCTTGAAGGGGCTGCTCACACATGGGTGACGCTGAGCACTCCCTGGGCGCTGGAGCATCCCTGGAGCCTACCAGGGAGTTGCATTCCCAGCAGGTATTTCAGGAATTGCTATTTTGGCTCTTCCCTGTGCCTTCATGTTGGCCATTTCCATTGTCCCCTGACGTGGCTGTTTCTGGGCATCCCAGCTCAAAGCTCTTTGACCTTTCCCAGGTGCCACTGCCAGGCTGGAGGAAAAGCTCGTCCATGTCGAGAAGTATGAGACGGTGATGCCACAGAAGATGCCAGTGCCTCGAGGAAAGAGGGAAGTCTCTGCATTACTGGTGAGTCGCGGCTTGGCACAGCTGCCCTTGCTCTTTGCAAGGTGCTGCAATCAGCAGAGACCCCTGGCCCACCCCTGGGCTTGGGGCTGGACCCCGTTAACCCTGTGCCAGAAAAGTGCACGTTTTCTTGCATTGCTTCCATTCCAGAGGATGGAGATCTCAAAGTAGTTGATCAGCTCAGCTTTCCTGGACTGTTTTGGAGTCAAAATAGGAACTGCAGACAGGAGGGTGGACACTTGCTGGAGGAGAGGGGTGGGAAGCTTCTCCAATGCTTTTTTTCTGAGACATCAGAAAAAAACATCAGACACCAGTGGTGCCACCTCCTCAATTTTGCAGTGATCTTGTGACATCTGGTCTTTGTGTAAGGAAGGATTTTCAAAGCCTCATTGAGCTGTATTTGCTGAAGTTGTATTTTTTCATCCTTTGGGACAGGGAAATAGGAATCAGAAAGTTGCAGAAACCCCCATGAAAGAAAGCCAGTGTTATTTTTCTTGGGAAAGCTTGTAATTTGGGGGAAGGAATGGGGTTTGACTCAGTATTTTTGAGCACTTGGGGCTGACGTCCATAGGATGATGGCCTTGATCTCATTGTTTTCCCCATTGCCTGAAAGTGAAATTCAGACAAATACAAGGATTCATTTTCTAGGACCAAAAAGCATAAACTTTAGCACCTGATGGGATAGAGGGGCTGTGGACATTTATTTCCTATTAAACTTTTCACACAGCCTGTTTATCTACAATTCAAACCCATTTGTTAAACTAGCTTCAAAAACGTTCCTCAAGAGCATCTGTTTTCTCTGCTCTAGAAACCTAAACTTGCCCACAAGATTAACATTCCCCAGGCTATTTAGAGATACCATCTGTGCTGGGTGCATCGGGCAGCTCTGCACTGATCCCCCTGGAAAGGGGAGTTCACCCATCTCCCTCTGCTTTCCACAGCACAGGAGAAGACATTTGCCTTGAGCTGTGTACTTTGGGACAGCTATGGGTGGTGTTGTCCGCCGGGTGGCACCTGGATTTGGTCTTGGATGGGGTGGTTCTTGGACCTCCCAAACCTATTGTGTTGACCTACCTTTCAAGCCATTTTTCTTCTCTTCCACAAAAACTGGGTTTGCTCCCCACCTTGGTTGGTGGGGAAGAGGTTCTCAGCAGAGGCTTGACCATGACCAAGCCCCTCTTTGAAGTGGAGGCAGGTAGCTGGATGGTCGTTTTCTGTGCCAGCTCCTTCTGTGGCTTTGCATTAGCAGTCTCTGGCTGGGATGGGCAAGAGCCAAGAGCTGGTTTCTGTGTCAGAGCAGTTGGGACATATGACGCTGCTCCAGCAGAGCACCTGCGAGGTGACATTTGAAGCAAACCCCTCTGGCTTTCCTTAAATCAAAATGTTTAGCCCTGCAGACAGGGTGGAGATCTGGGTACTGCAGCACAGGATCTCCTGTGATGCCAGCCTTCCCACAGGACATGGTCTTCTCCTCCCACCCACCTGTAGCATGGGCGTGACAGGACATGTGGCAAGCCTGGGTTCCTCATGGAAAGGGACCTGAAAAAAGGCAAGAAGGGCCTCCAAAAAAATTTATAGTTACATGCTGTTGATTGCAGAAGTGACATCTCTCTCATACCCATGCTCCAGCATTAAAGAGTGTGGTTTCCAGTGCAAGACCTGGTGTAGCAAACTGCTGGCTTCTCCCACAGTGCACCTGTGCTCACACGTCCCTGCTGATGTCCTTCACCGTGTCCATAGAACCAGTTGATGCAACAAGGCAAGCCCTTTGACTGAGTGGAGATAGCTAAGCACCAGCTAGCCCAGCCTGCAGCTCTGCTGGAAACAGCAGGACATTGCAGAGCAAGCAATGGAGCCAAACGGAGCAGGAGCAAGGGACAGTGGTGGCCCAGAGGAACCTTGTCTTCCTCCTCTCTTGTGCTGTAGCTCCTCTGATACACAGCATGGTGTAATGAGCCCCATCCCTACTGTCCTAGCCTGTCACCTCTTCCCAGCCAGGGAAGGAATACCTTGTGCTGGGGTGGGATGATGGCATCATGGCCTGATCCTCTGCAAGCTCACTTAATAAGACCAGCTGGAGGAAATCCCTCCTTTCTGTGTGCTGTGGCCATAACTCTGCTTTGCTTGCTCAGCACAGTCACAGGGTTAGCAGGGCCAGGGCGAAGCTGCCTGCACTTTCAAAGCCTTCCCATCTGGATCCCTTGCAAAGACCATGCTAATAAGGAAGGGGGTGATTCAGAGCAGATTTACCAGGACTTGCATTACTTTTTTTTTTTTAACTTGCCCTGTGATTGTCTCCAAGAGATGGTTCCTGACCCGTGACTCCCTTCCAAGTGCTTTCCTGCCATTTCTTAAGACCTATTCTGGCTCCAGCGCTGCCAAGAACAACAAAGCATCACTTTGTCAGCAGACACTGGACAGGATGGCCACGTCAGACAGGAGATGCTGTTTCATAAGAAAATAATTTTGTGGGGAACCACGAGTGCACCCACATGTCAGTGGTGTGCCTACCTGCAGAGATTGAGCCATAGACTTCCAGGTGCATCATCCCACCTGGGCCACTTTAGAGAGATGATGACCTCTTTGCATGGTGCCCTATATCAGGCTGCACCCTTGGCACTAGGGACCTCCTTAGTCGCCACTGCAGCACAGACACCTTTCCTGAGGGCACATCCTCACTCTTACAGGATCCCAGGGTGGAGATCCCAACCCTCACCATGCAGCAGGCTTGCTGCAACCTGCTCGGCATGCGGATAGGACAGCTCGTGGCCAGGAGCCTGTTGCTCCATGTTGGAAATGGGTTGAATTGAGGGGGACAGTGATGGACAAACCTCTTACCCAGCCCTGCTGTTGCTGAGTCAGCAGGACTTTCAGCTCCTGCCAGGCTGCAGATCATCCCACTGGGAGTGCTGAGCCATCCTGTGACAGCCAGTTCTGTCATGCCTCCTGGGGAGAGGACACACATCTCATCGGGGAGGAATGCTGGCCCTGCGGGAAGTGCTTGCTTTGCCTTTTGCTCAGCTCTCCAGCCACAGTGACTGGAGGTTGGACTTGAGATGCTTTGAAGTCTCTTCTACCAGCACTAGGGTGATGCTCAGAGGATCTGGCACATTCTCAGTAGCAGAAGAGAACTGAGAGAAGGTTGTTCTATAGCCATGATGTTGCACGTTAGATCAGTGAGAGATAAGGAAGTTTCTGCTGATGAGGGCTGTTGGGCACTGGGGATCTTTGTGGTTAGCCTGTGAGTAAGTGCTGAACTCAGCGCCCAAAAAAGGAACTTTGTGATTGATGAGTAGGAAACCTCAAGTCTCTGGCATGGCCATCTGCAGCCATGTGTCAGAGACAGGAAACCAGACCTTGCTGACTGTTTCATTGCTGGTGACCTGTTCTTTATCTCAGGATGTGACGGGGATTTGTGTTACTGCCCACAAGCTTGCTTTTTTCTCTTCTGATTTCCTGTGTCTTTGCTGGGTGACTCCATGGTGAGCAGCCAGGTTCCCCATCCTGCAGCCACCTTCCAGCAGGACACATGCACACCCCATCCCCTCTCTGGGCAGGCTGTCTGTTCTGTAGCTCTTGCTTCTGTTGATGGTGGGTCTGTGATGTTGTCTACCTTTCGTGCAGAGCACCTACCCGGACCATCTCCTCTACAGCATCCGTGCGGAAGGCAGGGACTACCTCCTGTGGCTGGAAAAGAACAAGTGAGTGAGAGTGGGCACAGCAGGATGGCTGGGGGCCCTCGCCATGAACATCATTTCTCCAAGGTCCGGCATCCCCACACCAGCAATCTAAGCCCTCAGGCCAGACCCTCAATAGCAAAATATTGCAATTTTTTTCCCTCCTTGGCAAACCCACCCAGGGAAGTCATGATCCACCAGCCTCATGCCCAAACTTTCCATCCTCTCCCCAAAACTGGGGTCACTGCTTACACCCCTTCCCCCTCCTGCAGGGAGCTGTTGGGGCAGCAGTACACTGAAACACACTACTCAGCTGATGGCACAGAGATCACAGAGAAGCCAGATATTCAGGTATGGAGCTGGCTCTGCAGGGAGAGGGCGAGGGGGCCCTGCAAGGTCCTGCTGTGTGAACAGCGGGTGCAGACCTCCTTTACACCTCTTCTCTCTCTTGACAACAGGATCACTGCCTTTATCAGGGCCACGTGCAAGGATACACCAACTCAGCAGTGAGCATCAGCACCTGCAGTGGGCTCAGGTAGGACCTCCAACTCCCCAGGGCACTGCAGCTGGCCAGAGGACAGCAGCAAGCCTGGTCTTGGCACACACCACTGGGCTGCTCCTGCCGGGTGTGGTGCCATGTAATGGTGAGCTGGTGTGACCAAGCCCCGTCCAGCCAGAGCTGTGTCAATGGAGGGAGAGCTCAGCTTTCCCACGAGGAAGAGAATATGTCCCTTTTCCTGCTGGCAGTGGGAGTGCTGACCTCCCTGGCTCGGTGCCTAGCAGGAAAGGCATTTTACATCTCCTCCTGGCCACGCCAAGCTCCTGGAGCTGATGGCCGGTGCCTTTCCAAAAGAAAAGGAAAGCACACGGAGGTGGCTCCCTCTGCCCACTCTGCTGGCCATGTTGGGGCTCATTCCTCAAAAGCTACCTTGGGTCTACCTTCTTTTAATGGCAGAAGGCATCCTTGCAGAGTAACCCAAGGTCCACCAGGTCCATGCAGCATTGCTCAGTTTGTCATGGAAGATTTGTACTCTGCTGTTCTCTTTCTTTTACGGTCACCTGGCAGCCAGACACTGCAAGAGAGTAAGCCAGAGAGGAAAGGGTTCCTGGCAGAGGGATGTGTGAGGAGGACAGGTGGTCCCCATTTGCAGGAGAAACACCCACTGGAGCTGCATGGCAGCCATCTCCTCACTTTGCGAGCAAGGCTTGTATCTGTGGACACCTTGGCTCGCACATCCATACATGGGACACCATAGCCTTGTATAGCAGGAGGAGAAGATGTGCAAGAGGAGGCAAGGATGATACAGACAGGGCACATGGGACACCTTACAGAAAGCATCTTGGAGCCCAGAGTGCTGAGTAGAAATACTGGGCTACACCTGGGCTAGCAGCATGGGGCAGTTCACCTTGCTGAACCCTGGGAGATTTCTGCTGCCTGAAGTCCAGGATGCTCCCCTTGCCACAGCTGCCATGCCACGGTTTGCTCCCTCCCAGCCCAGCAGCCAGTTTTTAGCCTCCCTAACAGTTAAATGGTGGTTCTGCAGCCCCCAAAAGCAAATGCTGGGGATGTGTTTCCTATTGCTCCTCATCTCCTGGCATGCCCCAGGTCAACTCAGTCCTTGCAGCACCTCCCTGGTGGACTCTCAGGCCAGGTGAGGTTGCAGAGAAGGTGCATCCAGTCCCTCACATAGCTGTAAGCTTCTGCAACCCCCTACTTATTCATAGTGGTGTGAGGCTCCATGCACTGCCCAAGGGCTCCTGGGGGCTTTGCATTGAGTGTGGTTTCAAGTATATGGCCAGAAGGACCTGACTATTGTGTCCTCCTAGTGGCTGGTAGTCATCTAAGCTGCTTATGCAAACCATGAAGGGGTAAGGTGGTTTCCTAACTGAGATGACTTAGCAGCTGTATTTTGTATCATAGGCACTTGCGAGGGTGTGTGTAGGTTCTGTCCATGTCCTGCCAGATATCTCCCCAGCCTGGCACTCACCCTTTATCTTGGCAGTGGATTTTTCCAGGTGAATGAGACCACCTTCCTGCTGGACCCCCTGGAGGAGGATGTGGCTGGCCAGCATGCAGTGTACAGAGCAGCTCACCTGCGGGGGAAGAGCAGCATGTGCCCAGAGTCCAGTGCCACCCTGGAATATGACCATGAACCAAAAATTCCTGCAGCCATGAAGCTCCACCGCTGGGTTAAGGATTGCATTGTTTCTCCTTGCTGTGGCTGAGTTTGCAAGAGCCTAGTCCTGTGAAGTCCAGGAGAGGAGAGGGGCCCATAACACATACCTTGGATGTGCTCCACTCCCACACGTTGTTGGGTGGGCACACAAACACAGATTTCCCACCAGGAGCTAGGCCACTGGGAGCAAAAGTCCATTACCAGGAGCATCCTCCTACCCCATGAGCTTGTGATGACCACAGAGCCTCTCTCGTGCCTTATCCCAGTAGCAGGCTTGAGTTTTAACTTGTGTGTTGGAAGATGTCTGAAACACCCAGTGAAGTAACATCAAAAACAGAGCTAGATGTATTAGACCAATGTTGAATAACATTGGAAGATGCCCCAGGACCCAACACATCCCACACAGGACTCAGCTGCAGGGCTTGGCAAACTGCAGAGATGAGCCCATCTTTGCGCTCACTTTCTTCTTCTCTTCCAGAGATCAGCTCCATTACACAAAGGTCCCCGATATGTGGAGCTGGTCTTGGTCGTGGACAACGAGGAGGTAAGCACCGGGGCAGGAACCCAGTACCTGCATTTGCGCTGTCATCCACTGCAGCAAGGAAATCAAAGGCAGCCTGGAAATCTCTCTGTGTCCTTCCATAGTTCAGGAAATACAAGGATTTGCGTACAGTGCAGAACCGCATGAAGGAGATTGTGAACCATGTTGACAAGGTGAGTCCAGGGTCTGGATCTGAACACCCTGCTCCCTCCCACACGTGCCCCACAGTGCCAGCACAGGCATGAACATGGCAGAGGAGAGATTGGCGTGGGTATGGTGATCTGTGTGTTCACTCCAGCTTGTGTTATTTATTGAGGGGGTAACGGAGCTGATATTGCACATTGTGGTGGGATCCTTGGCTTGGTTGCAGTTCCCCAGGGGGGTGGGGGGTGGGACCTTCCATCTCCTTATGCAGATCAAATCCAAGCAATCCCTCTGGGCTGTCTCCCATCCCAGCTTTATCAGCCTCTTCACTTGCGGGTGGCCTTGATTGGCTTGGAGGTGTGGAGCCACAGGGACAAAATTGTGGTCAGTCCCAACCCAGAGGTGACACTGGACAACTTCCTCCACTGGCGAGAGGCAGAGCTGCTGCGGAAGAAGCCACATGACAATGCCCAGCTGATCACGTAAGGACAGGGGTTACCACCTCACCATCCTTGCAGCTCTTCTGCCTCCCAGGCCACATGGCCATGGTGGCATCTCAATCCCACAGGGGCATAGACTTCCATGGCACGACTGTAGGGCTTGCCAAGAAGCTTGTGATGTGCACCAGGGACTCAGGTGGTGTCAACCAGGTGGGTTCCACTGCCCAGGCATGTGTCAGGAGGGCAGCAGCGGTCCCAACGGTCTGCACTCCCTGCATGGTATTTTCCAGAGTGGATCTCCCCAGGGAAGGGTAGCTGTGGAAACCCAGCTGGGTGCTTGCAGAGGGTTCTGATACACTTGAGCCCTGAAGAGCCTCCCAGAGCAGCTCTGTGGACAGAAGGCCTCTCCCACCACTTGTCAAATGGCTGAGACTTGGTTTACAATTGCTGCTTGGCCATCCTGGCTGTGCTCCTTATTCCACCCCAGGGAGGGCATCCTTTGCTGGAGCATGACCCATGGAAGCCAGTGGGAACCATGACTATCCAGAACCACCACAAAGCATTGTTTCAGGGTAGCTGCTATATCTAAAAACACTTACACTCCTGAGGGGGACCATTCTGGACGTCCTCAGGGGCCATGGGACCAAGTCCAGCTTTTGTCTTCCTTTACCTCAGCATGGCAGCATTAGGGAACAAATTGCAGACAACAGCAAGACCTGGCACCCAACGGCCCCTATGGAGGCACCACGGAGAGCATTTGAACCACACTGCACTTCTTGTCCTACAGGACCACAGCATGAATCCTATTGGTGCTGCATCCACCATGGCTCACGAGATGGGGCACAACCTGGGGATGTCTCATGATGAAGACGTTGCTGGCTGCCTCTGTCCTGTCCCCAAAGCTGATGGAGGATGTGTCATGGCAGCGAGTGTTGGGTAAGTAAAAGAGAACGGGGAATGTCCCTGGGCAGAAAATACCTTGAAGTGTCCTCCAGCATTGTCCTGATGGGGTGAAGCCTGCAAGATGGCCAGGGCTGGGTAGACGTTTCACTTGAATCTGCACTTCAAAGGTCTGTTGGTGGCCCTCCACCTTCTCCCGTGCTCTTATCTCTGCCCATGACTGCCTGTTTTTGTGCCCCTTCAGCTTGACTTATCCCAAGCGTTTCAGCCGCTGCAGTGAGCAGGACATGTGGCAGTTCCTCAGGGACCCCAGGACCAGCTGCCTGCTGAACATCCCCAGGGTGGATGAGCTGTACGGGGGGCCGCTGTGTGGGAACCAGTTTGTGGAACGGGGAGAGCAGTGCGACTGTGGCACGCTGGAGGTAGGATGCTTTCTGAGAGCCCAGGAAGGAGGGTTGGTGGCAGGGACCCAAGAGCTGTTATTCAGACTTGAAGAAGGTTGTGCAAGGCTTTTCACTGGACATTGCTTTGCATGACTCATCTTCCTTATGTTCCTCATGCTTCTGATGAAAAATAACTTATGGAGGATTTGTTAACTTAGACATGTACACACACCCCCCCCCCCCCGCCCATGTACCTGGAGCAGGAGCATGCCTTGGAAAGATGGACATCCTGCCAATGTGTCCTCCAAAGAGGTGATCCAAGAAAGGGGACACCATGTCACATTGTCTTTTCAAGAGCTGTGGTCAGCTTTTTCTCATTCCTAGAGGAGGATTTGAGACAATGTCTCTGGAATAAATCCCTGGGTCACAGCCCTCCTCTGGGACCTGAAGGGATGCTCCCCTGATACAGAGAGCATAAAGATCCTCCTGTTTTCTTCTTCCTTGAGGTGTGCAAAGGATGCTACAAAGGAGCAAAGGTCCACGTCAGGAACCATCTTCTGAGAGAAAAAAAAAAAAAATCCTCTTCTTGTCCTTTGGTTTGTTGTTGGTAATGGGAGTAAAGAAAGAGGCAGTGGTCATGGTTCACACCAGGGATGATGTAGTGGTATTGCCCCACAGTTTAGCCCATGGCAGCTACATTGCTGTTGGCACCTGGTGATGTGGCAGCCGGCTTCCCCCAGAAAGGAAGGAAAAGGGTCTTTCAGGGGGCTTTTGGGAGCATTTCAGTCCCTCCTTGTCTTGCAGGAGTGCTCCAACCTCTGCTGCAATGCCACCACTTGTCAGCTGAAAGAGGGAGCCGAGTGTGCCCAGGGGGACTGCTGCCAGGACTGCAAGGTACTGCTGCTGGCAGGGGGACCAGGTGGGCTGGGGAGGGAGCTGGGGGGGTTCACAGTCCTGCCCTGGGCTCCTCCAAGTGCTTCCCAGTAGAGGCAAGGTGTGTCCATGGAAAGCCAGAAAGCCTGAAGGATCTCTGTAGCAGCCTGCCCAGAGCCAAACGCACCCAATGGTTTGGGGGGGGGAATCATGCTTTCTGTCTAATGGTCTCACTACACGGACAGTCAGCATCTCGGGCAGGAAGTGATCAGGAACATGAAGCAGCCTCTGTTTCTGGCATCCTGGCGTCCAGGTCTAGGTTAGGTGCAGGATGAAAGGTATTGAAGGGCAATGTTCATGAGGAAAGGCTGGAAGACCTGGGTCTGTTTAGCCTGGAGAAGAGAAGACTGAGAGGGGAGGTCTAAAGGGCAGGTGTCAAGACAATGGAGTCAGACTCTTTCAGTCGTGCCCAGTGACAGGACAAGAGGCAATGGGCACAAAGTGGAACACAGGAAATTCCATCTCAACATGAGGAAAAACTTATTTCCTTTGAGGTGGCAGAGCCCTGGAAGAGGCTGCCCAGAGAGCGTGTGGAGTCTCCTTCTCCGGAGATACTCCAAACCCATCCAGATGTGTTCCTGTCCAACCTGCTCTGGGTGACTCTGCTTTGGCAGCCCTGGGGGTTGGACTAGATGATCTCCAAAGGTCCCTTCCAACCCCTGCCATTCTGGGAATCTGTGATTTTGTGAAGAGATAAGGCTGGAAGAGGACCCCAGGTCAAATCCAGATTAAAAGCAAACCACAAAGTGCTGACTGCAGGGAGAGGCCTAATGGGAAGACCCAGCCCGAGGCCTGACAGATCTCTGTCTTGTGCAGTAGCTCAGTCAATAGTAAATGTCTTTGGGCACATTTTTGTGCACATTGTGCACAAGCTGATGTGTCTGTATCTGTCAGGTGCTGGGAGATATTTTGAAGACCAGGGTGCTGTTGGTGCTGCCAGTTTGGATCTGGGGATGTGAGAGCACCAAGGCAGTGCCGACATCCTCTTCTCTGTGCAGGTGAAGGCTGCCGGTGCGCTCTGCCGGGCCAGTAAGAATGACTGTGACCTGCCCGAACACTGCACCGGCTTCAGCGCCGAGTGCCCGGAGGATGTCTTCCAGGAGAATGGCATCCCCTGCCAGAACAACAATGGCTACTGCTACAACGGGGCCTGCCCCTCACACAGCGAGCAGTGCCGCGTGCTCTGGGGTGCAGGTAGTTGCTCTCCCATGCTGCCCGCCCCTCCTCGGCCCCATTGCTGGGTGATGTGCCTGGAGCTCTGGCTCCTCATACATCCCTAGCTATAGCTGCTGACCCTAAGGTGTGGCTGGTGGTGTCAGTGCTGCAGGCTCTGGCTCCACCTGACCTTTTCCATGTGTCCTGCAGGGGCCCAGGTGGCTCCTGATGTCTGCTTTAAGCACAACAGTGAGCAACACCTTCACCTCCACTGCCTCACTGACTACGGGAAGCGGCCCTGCAGCCCCAAGTAAGGAGCTGGGAAGGTGGGGTGGTGTCCATGTCCAGCAACAGCACCCTGGGGCCAATCAAAGCCCCACAGCCCTGTGTCACCCACACCACTGGTGCTCATGGCTGCTTCCCCCGCAGGGATGTGAAGTGTGGCACACTACTGTGCCTGAGCGACACCACCAGCCCTGTCCTCGGTGGTGGCTCCTATTCCCTCTTCCTTGGCCGCTTCAAGTGCAAGGCGGTCATTGCCAGCAATGATGCCAATGAAGTGATGGCCAAGCTCAGGCTGGTACCCACTGGTACCAAGTGTGGAGATGAGATGGTAAGTGGGCTGCCTGCCATGCTGAGGTGGCAGAGCTGGGAGTGACCACCGTCTGCGGGGACCCAGGACAGCCTTAGAGCCCTCTTGTGTGCCTCCCAGGTCTGCTATGCCGGGCGCTGCCAGAGCCTCCTGGTCTATGGCAACAAGAACTGCTCAGCCAAGTGCAACAACCATGGGGTAGGCTGCAGGATCATCCTCTTCCAGAGCAGCTGTGGGGCCCAGGGCAGCAGTCCTGGACCCTACAGTGTGTCTGCCACCCTGACACTTTTCCTCTCTCATCCCAGGTGTGCAACCACAAGCAGGAGTGTCACTGTGAGCCAGGCTGGGCAGCACCCTACTGTGAGCAGAAGATTTCAGGGATGGTGGCAGGTACAGCACACCCACCCTGTGCATGGCCGACACCAGCCACGTGAGCCTCATGCCTGTGCCACGGAGGGAGCCTGGGGATGGAGGCTGGGCTCCATCACCACAGTGCCCATCCCAAGCCAAGTGGGTCTTCACAGGGAGCAGCAGTGTGGTCTTGGCAGTGGTGCTGGGCGTGCTGGTGCTCTCCAGCGTCCTTCTGGGCAGTAGCTTCATACTCCTCAGAGGCAGGGTGACCAGGCGCTTCCAGAAAGGGTAATTCTCTCCGCCCCATGGCGTAGCTGAGCCACAGGCTGAGCTCAGGGAGGATTGCCCAGAGCTCAGCCTCACATCGTCCCTGTGACCCACAGGAGGACCTCTGGTGGGCCCACCTCCGGCCTTGCTGACCCACTCTTCCAGGAGGGCAGACGGAGCGCCTGTCCCCGCCGCCAGCTGTCCCACCGTGACATCAGCCACCCAAACCTGCTCAGCAGCACGGTGGCCCTGGGGACCGCCTGGCCCCTGGCGCCCTGCAGCCCTGCACTGCAGGTCAGGGAGCCGAAGGGAGCTCCAGCACAGAGCAGACATGGCCAGCTGGGCGGGAGGGCAGCCTCTCACCCCCACTTTTTGCTGACCCTGCAGGCCCCAGAACCGGTCCCCAACGTAACATCTCCAGGATGGCCCTCGCAGGTAACTACCCCTCCAAAAGCCACCATGGTGGGGTGATCTGTCCTTCCCTCTCAGACATCTCCCTCTCCACCAGGGGCACATCTGTGGGGTGGGCCCAGTCTGCTCATGACTGGGTGAGGGCCCCTTGTAGCCCTCTGGGTCCCTCCTTGGCACCCAGGAGGAGGACTTGGGTCTCTTCTCTTCTCCCACAAGGTAAAGCCAAAGCCACCCACCAAGCCTCTCCCAGCACTGAGGAACAAGGCACTGTGTGATGGTGAGGGGCTGCCGGGACCAGCCCTCCCTCACCCTCCACAGACAACCCCCTCAGTCCTTCAGCAGGACATACCCCCGAAGGTGGCCCTGAAGCTACCACCCACAGCCAGGAGGTGACCAAGGATGCTCCATCCACCGCCATGGCTGAGGATACGCTGGCTATGGTGGCACAGCCAGGGCACCACTATCTGGCTTCCACCCTTACTTGAATTGCTCACAGGACTCTCCCCCAGGAGGACACCCACGTTTACAGATATTTGAGTTGTGCCTTAACAGACATTTGTAGCCTCGTGGCTGGCCCAAGGAGAGTCACCAGCTGGGGCTTTGCAAGGAGACCAGGAGTGGGGACAATGCCAGCTCCAGTTTTGAGGCCAGCCCCATGTTGGTCCAGGCTATCCTGCACCCTGGGAGCTGCTGCCTTCTCTCCTGACATCCTGAATGTGTGCTGGTTCCCGTGCCTTCCCTGCTGGGGCCATGGCAAAAAGCTCCCAGCATCACCTGCCAGGGCTGGAGGAGCACAGGGAGCAACAGGGACCCACAGGGACCATGCCCCAGGGCCACCACCCCACCTGGGGACAGTCACAAGGGGGGGGGTCTCACCAAGGATTCTGGCAGGTCCAAATTGGGCTTGGGGTCCCCACAGGGCTTTTATCTCTGAAGTTACCACTTGAGAGACTGTTGTCCTGGTATTTCCTGGAAGCCTTTTTACTGCAGCCATTAACTTAGGACCCTTCTGTGACTATTTTGAGCCATCTGTCATGAAACGAGCCCTACCCCCCTACCCCCCATTTTTGATATAATTTAGGTTGAAGGCTTTTATACCAATAAAGACTAAAGATAGTGGTGTCATGTGGTGTCTCTTGGCAGAAGGGAGCAGGAGGGTGGATCTGGCACAGGTGGAGCTGGGGTGGGGAAAAGGGCTTGAGCTGAGCTGCCTAATCCTGTGCCAGTCATAAGGGCCCAAATGGCAGCGCTTCCCGCTGGCTGCACGGAGCAAGGCTGTCACAGGGGCTGCAGAATGCTGCATCAAGTCCCTGTGACCCCCCTGTGACCCCCAGCACTGCTGGCTCCCAGCTGCCACAAGCAGCCCTGGGCTTGCTCTGTGACCAAAGACTAGCCATCCTGACTCCTACCAACAGCTTGGCTCCCAACATCCTGCTCCAAGACTAGATTGTGCTTGCATGCAACATCAGTGCTCAGGGATCAGCCCACGGTCCCCAGGGACACAGCTCACATGCAGTGGCTGTGCCTGCTTGGGAAATGCTCCTGCACTGGCCACACACAAGCAACAGGGCAGCAAGGCTCAACTCCTACCATGAGTTTCAGAGGACAACAGCAGAAAGTAAGCAGGACTCTAAGTACCGTCCCTGCTGCTCGGCTCCACCACCCTGCAGTTTTCTTCAAGCCCAGGCTGCTCATGAGGCTCCTAGAGTGGCAGTCACTGCAGCTGGGGACATGCAGCATTTCTGCAGGGTGAGAGGGACAGATGCCACCCCCTCCTTCACGTGCCTACAGCGACAGGGGCCCTAGAACACATAAAACCACCAAGGAAATGCTAACAAAATAGTTTTATTCTGCTTTATCAAAAGAACTTAACATTATTCGTGTAAACCTGAACATATTGAAAACATACTGTGTTTCCTTAAAGAAGGTGTGGATCCAGTGGCAGATCCCTTTTGTCACGCAGGAGCACAGAGGCCTTTTAAATGGAGAGAAAAACCAGTTCAATCCCACATTCCTGGCTGCACACGTGTTCCTGCTCCACAGCTCCCAGCTTAGAGAGAAGGAAAGCCCAGACGGAGATGTTAAAGCCATGGTGATTCCCTCCTTTTGCACATCAGTCAGGCTTCTGAAGCAGTGGGCTGGGGAAACAGAGAGGGATGGAGGAGGCTTTTGCAGAAGATGCTGAGTATCACACACACGTTGCTGAAGGACTTCAAACCACAGAAGCATCCCCTGGTGTCCCTCAGACCACATGGGTCAGAGGTGGTGATACATATCCAACCAGAGCAGGATGACATTTAGCCAGAGTGACAGCCACTAATGGTAAAGTCATACATCCACTTGGATGGCCGCAGGGAGGCCCAGCAAGGCTCGGATCTAAAAAGGAGCAGCCCTTCCTCCAGCGGCCTGGAAGGCTTTCCCACTCTCCGCACTGGGATCTCATTCTGATCACTGCAGGAGAGTGGTGAGCTGCCTGGTTATTGCTTCTAATGGTTCCCCTCATGCCCTTGCTTCTTGTCATCTGGCAGAACCTTTCCTGTCCACCCAGTCCGATGCCCAGGCTTTGATGCCAGCACTGGGTAGCGCCCAACCTCAGTGAGTACCACATGGAGATAAGTCTATGCCTCCAGCAGCAGTGTTGCTGTTCTAAAAAGGCTGCCTTTGTCACAAAATACAATCAAAGTGGCTGCTGCAAGCCAGCAACACCAAGGAGGTGGAGGGTCAAAGCGATGCAACTCCACTGGAGCCCTTCTTCCCACAGAAGAAACGGGGCCTTGTAAGTCAAACAGTACTTCAGGAGACATTTCAACCATCACAGCTACAAAATACACTACTATCCCCACTGCCCAGGTGCCCTTCCCCCTTGAGAGGGCACTGCAGGGTCTAACGAGGTTAATGCTGTGCCTGCTTGTTCCTCTCCTGCCATCAACCACAGGTTTCAGCCTGGCCCTGCCTGTTGGCTTGCCTTCCAGAAGGACATACCGACATCCTTCCTGCTCCTGTGCCCACCAGTGTCCTTTGAAGTCTGCTCTTTGCCAGGAGGGCAGCGTTTGCTCAGTCCTTCTGCAGGTTAAGATGTGAGCTCCTCCATGCAAAAAAAGCTTGGCTTAGCCCTCCCTAGGCTGGGATTTGCAAGGCACATGGCTGTGCCACAACCCCTGTGCACCAGGTGTGTACAGCAAAATCTCAAGAAACTTCTCCTCTTGATGACAGCAGTATCCTTCCTCTCTTCCTTAGAGCACGAGGGAAGTACGTGAACCCACAACCTCCCTAGAAGCCAGGATGGGTGCTCAGCACCTTCAGCTGGCCTCTCACTGGGGCATGGCCTTGGTCCTCAGCTCCTGTCATGGCTGGATTTGAAAATGAGCTGGTGTCCGAAGCAGAACACCAACCAGGCCTTGGGAGTCTGCAGACAGATGGAGGAAAGACAGACCACCTGAAACCGTTGCTAAGTCCCACTAATTACCTGCTGCTAATTACCCAAGCTGGCCAGTGGTGGCAGCAGGAGAGACAGGGTAAATCCATCCCTGTTCTGTCCCAGAGACAGAGCAGAGGCAGCCAGGGCAGGCGCTGAGACACCATAAGGCACCACCTGTTACCAAACCTCCTTGAGGAGAGACACTGCCATCCTCCGAGTCAAGCCACAGAAGCTAGGAAAGCAGCACTGGAAAGCCTGAAGCCCACACATCTTACCTGGGGAAATCACTAGCAGAGGTGAAGTTCAAACCATCTGTTCTGGGTAAAACATTTCCAAGGCAAAAGCTAAGCATGTTCCTTTCCCTTGCCATAAGGTTGCAGATGCTGCCAGGGACAGGAGACCTCAACACCAACTGGCCCATGTGGTAAATCGCACCATGGCTGCACCCAAGGGGACAGGAAAGCAGGATGAACGTACAGATATCCCAGGCAGGTGGAGGAGAGGAGGTCTTGAACACACAGTGGGGTTCAGAGGCAGACAATGCTGCAGTGCTACCTACTGGGGAACAGTGTTTCAGCTCAGGATCTTGCCAGTTGCTTCCAGAGCCATCATCTTCCGGGTTTGCCACAGAATGTAACTAGAAACGGGTCCTAGAAACAAGCATGTCCTCACAGGCAAAGGGGAAGAGAGAGGAAAAGAGGAATGCAGAGCATACCAGCAGATCTCCCTCTCCAACCACGCCTCTTTCTCTCCCTCTCCAGTGGCACTCAGGGAACAGGGGTTGGATGTATTACAATGCACACCAGAAGAAAAGATCACCCGGCTAGCACTGCTCATGAGTCAAAAGCCCTGCAGCGCAGCAAAGCCTGGCCAGCAATGAGAGGACCAGCAACAGTCTCCTGACCACAGCTGTTGCAAAACAGAGGAGGTACATCCCGCTTCCTCTTGGAGCAGTGATGCCTCACCTACTTTGCAGCTGAGGTGTCAAACATCTCATCTGCTCCACAGTGAGATCCCTTTGCTCTTATCTTCCCCTTCACTTTGCCAGCAAGGCGGAGCAGTGGAAATTCAGCCCCCTTTTCCTGGAGAAAAGACCTACAGGCCAAAGATTGCCCAGCTCTGTTCCCAATCAACTGCTCAGAGGTGCTCCACATACTCTGAAATCTGGTTTAGGATGCAAGGTGAGACTCAGCTGCCCAGCTGAAACATACTACAGTCAGTCACAGGCAGCCAGTTTGAGGCTCTTGCTTGGAGTTAGAGAAGCCTGTTAGAGATTGATTGCTCCGAATGCCACTGCCTACAGGAAAGAACAACATTATGGCTATGCAGATCCTATTCAAATAACCCATTCCACACCAAACCACTCTTTGCCAGGCCTCGCCCCGAGCAGAAACACGCAGCCTCCACTGGCCAAGGATAGCCTACTCCAATGGAATCCTTGAAGAGAGTTAAAACAGTGCCAGTAAAAACCTGCCTCGGAGTCCACAAAGTGAAGCTTCATCGGCAGGACAAAGGAAACCTCTTCGCTCAGCCTCAGTAAGGAGCACTGGGGAACGAGCAGTGTGCAGCAACATAGCACTCAAAGCCACATCTCCCACTTCCAGAGCAATACTTGCTAAATAATTGCACCTACCGCGGAAGGCTTTCCTGGTGTCTTGTCTTTTAATATTCCAGTATAGGTATGTTAGTACAGGATTAACCCTCATTTGGAAGCACCAATTTAACAGGGGAAGAAAGAGGCAGAGCACTTGCAATGTGTTGCTAAACTGCCACCTATACACAAGATGTCCATGCACCAGCACAGGGCAACATCCCCATTCACAGCCAGACCAGCTGTTGAACTACACCAGGTATTTTTCTACCTCTGTCAGCCAGTGCTTTCCTTTGCTCTGAGGTGGCTTTCTCCAGAGGTCTCCGGGGCCTCCTGTGAAGGAAGGCTGGTTTCTTGGGCAGTCCTCAGATTGGCTTGCTGGAAGGCACAGGAATCCAGAAATACATTGGGGATGCGGTCACCAAAATACAGCTTGCTGTTGGCAGCTATTGCTTGGTATTTCATTAGTTCCAGATACTCAGGAGTAAGTTTCAGCTACAAAAGAAGAAACCAGAGACTGTAAGAGACAACCTTCTGGGCTTCATTATATTTCATCTCAGGCAGCTGCTTTCTGGGATGTGGGCTGTTAAAGGAAGTGTTTGTCCTGTGCTGCCCACCTGAACCTTATCTCCTGTGCAGAGCAAAAGAGTAAGAAAGCTGGTCAGAAGAGGACTTGCAAGTGCTCACCTTATTGGAATCAGCCAGCTTCTGAGCAGTGTAGTACTCCGCATCAGCTTTGGCTTTCTCTCTTGCTAGGAAAGCAGCATCTAACACAGCAACAGAGGACAGACAGGAAAACAAGCGTTAGCTCCATCACACTGAGCACCTGAGGCTGTCCTATGGGCATGAGCTGACCCAGGTACGCCCATGTACCTGCACTGTTGGCTTCTTGGAGAGGTACCTGCAAAGGGGAGGAACGACCCCAGTAAACTACCTTGCGCTACTGCACCCTTTATTATTTCTGCAAAATGGTGATGCTTGTCAGCCCAATTCTGAGGTTCCTTGACCTGCTGCCACCCTTAGCTGAAACATGACCCCAGCAGCATGGTAGCACCACAGTTACCTTCAATTTCAGAAATTTGCTTCTCCGTTTCCTTCTCCATAATCTTCTGTTGATAGTGAATCCTGGCCACCTGAGCAGCCTTCTCTGCCTCTGCAATCACAACAGGCTCAGCTCAGACAATCACTTCTCAGGGCTTGAGCATCAGAACCCCGACCCCAGCACCTGGCCACAGAACCTGCCACACAAGTAAGTTGCTCTCTGCTGCTTTCTGCTCAGATCCCACAGTGGCAGTTCGCACTCTGAGCAATAGTTATAGGAAGAAAGCAGAGCACTAATGTTTCTAGAGTTGCACTGCCTGACATCCCTTTTACAAGCATAAGTCCCCCCAGCTCAGGGACACTTCGGTTCAAGCCCAAGCAGCTTTTTGGTAGAGCTGTCACCTCTTGGTCCACTGGAGCCAGGAGCCTTGCTGCAAGGCAGAGGTGTTCGCTGCTCTGTGCTATGGGGAAGGAGGTAGGACATAGCAACAGTAGAACAAACACTCATTTTTTCCTCAATGACGGTTGGTACAGCCTGGACGTGCCTCCTTCAGGGAAGCTGTCAGCCATAAAAGACAATGTCCTACCCCAGATTACTGGGGGATGCAGGAATGGAAATTCAGTCTGGCCCCCATCTGCTAGTGCTCACAGCTGGTGACATACCGATAAGCGCTTTCTTCCGGTCTGTCTCTGCTTCCTTCTCTACTACCTTCTGCTTCTGGGCTGCGATCAGCAGCTTGGTCTTCTCAGCCTCCCTGCAGGGTGAGAAACAATATCACAAGAAAACAGAGCTGGGGAGCAGCTCTGCAAACCACGGCACAAGAGGCCAGGGGGACAAGAAGCCAACTGGTTGCCAGCATCATGTCTTCACAGCCCAGCCAGGAGGACTAGCTCTGTCTTCAGCTGTATGAGTACATGTGTAACCAGCAGGTCGAAGGAAGTGATTGCTCTCTCTATTTGGTACTGTTAAGGCCACATCTGGATGCTATATAGAGTTTGAGGCCCTCAAGACAAGGAGTGAGTTCAGTGCAGGGCTACTGCAGGTGTGGGGTGGAGGCCAGAGCATTGAGGAGAGGCTGGGGGAGCTGGTCTTGCTCAGCTAGACCCAATGGCATTTTCCCCTGCCCAAAGGGGAAAGAGGCTCTGGGGCTGGACTCTGCTTGGAGGGGCACAGCAAGAGCCCGCAGGGGCACCAGTACAGCTGGAACACAGGAAACCCTGTTGGGCCCCAAGGGAACAGCCTGTCCCCATGCAAGTGGGGCGTTCCGACTGGGTCCAAAGCAGTGGAGGATGCCCCAACTCGTCCAGACACGGCTCCCACTGACCTGCTGCAGCTGCCATGTTGGATCTGCTGTCCAAGCCCTTTCTCAAAGGAGATGTCCATGGGTATGTATCATGGGTATGTAAAATCTATTTGCAATTTTGTGAGTTTGCTGGAGGGGAGCTTATGGATGAGACATCCAGACCCTTGAGCCCTGAATTCAGATTACAAGTCTTCTACAGGTGTCTACATCAGTGTCCTCTCTACATAAATAAGTAGGAACATATCCTTGACACAGACTCTGTACAACTTAACAACCATCTTTGTTAAGGGTTGCAAGGCTTCAGGGTGAAAGAGCTATTGAAATAGAGAAACAGAATGCACAAGTGTACACAGTCAAGCACACACTGTCTAGAGCCCACCTCTCACCTTCTGAGCACCAGGGAAGAGCTTTCTAATACCTTCAAATCAATTCATAGAGTTTTGTATACTCACATTAGCTCAAAATTTCTCCGGATGGCTTCTGGAATTTTAGGTTTTGTAACACGCACAGCCTATGAAAAAAAGAAGTGAGTGCATTTTAAGTTAAACATTTTCACGTGAGTTGCATTAATTAAGAAATGTCTTTGCAAAACCAGCTGTAGTGCTCTGGACAACTCCACATTGATTCAAGACAACACATAAAGGTTCCCAATCCTCTTGTGCAACACAGCTGAGCACAGCCACTCTCACTGAGTTGCCTTACATTTGTATTTCTTGTCTTTGCTCCTTTTATTGCACCTGAGTGATCAAGTAAGGCCTGTGGAATAGACTGCCAAAGAGGTCCACCGCCTTTGTTAGAAGAAACTTAGTTCTCCACTCCAAAAACTCTTCAAACATCACTAGACAACACTCCCCAAACTACTGCTCAAGAATGGGACTCATGAATCTGACAAAATTAAATTCCAGGAGTCAGACTTGCAAAATGGAGGCAGGGCAACAAGCTCAGGAATGGGTTTTCCAGGAGAAAAGCTTGCGAAAGCAACAGTACAATTAAGAAACATAGCCGTGAAGAGAGGGGAGAGCAGCAGGGCACAGGTGACAGCTGCTGTTTGCAACTGCGGGTCATCAAGAGTGATGTACACAGCAAAGCTGACACCACAACTCAGGTAGAAGTCAGAGACAGCCGCTAAGCTGTTCTGTGGAGTACTCTCTCTGAAATATGAGGGAAACATCTCCAGAGGCAGGACCAGGAGCTACTGCTGTTCAGCTGGCATATTGTGTGTATCATTACTGAGCTTTAGGAGACATGGATTGACAGTCCACAGCTGTATAATTGCTTTACAACCCTTCTGCTCCATCTCCACTAGTGCTGAGCCTGCTCCTTCTCTCTGGGGTAAGAATGTCCGCAAAGAGCTGAGAGGCTACCACAGACGGGAACGAGATATGGACACACACAGACAAGTCTTCATACACAGTGCAAAAAGGGAACCGTTTCCATGTGACAGCCTCCTGGCCGTGGCAAACACACCTTGCCTGGGGAGAAGGAGCCAGCCTGTCATCAGAGCACAGAATGGTTTGGGTTGGAAGGGACCTTCCAAGATCATTTAAGTCCAACCCCCTCCCTTCCACAGGCATGCACATCTTCCACTAGATCAGGTTGCTCGAAGTCCCGTCCAACCTGACCTTTAACACTTCTGGTGATGAACACATCCACAACTTCTCTGGGCAACCTGTTCCATTGTCTCACCACCCTTTTTGTAAGACATTTCTTCCTTACATTCAATCTGAACTTTTTTCACCTTTAAAACCATTGTCCCTTGAAATTTCACTACAGGCCTTGGTAAAAACCCCTCTTTGTATATTGATAGGCCACAATAAAGTCTCCCTGGAGCCTTCTCTTCCCCAGGCTGAACAGCTCCAATTCTGTTACTTCTCTGAACAAGCAAAGAAAGCAAATATACAGGACACTAAACCAGAACATCCTTCAGTGAAAGGATTTTTCTAAGCTTCTACCAAGTCCCTAGGAAGGTACCGTAGGCAGAAAGCTCACCTCACCAGCCACTGCAGGGTACACAAATGGATATTCTTTCAACCTCCATAATATCCCCTGCACCAAAACAAAACAAGTTTCCAGAAGGATGGCTTTCCAACAAAAGCAAAGATTCCTCTGTAACCAGGAAAGCTGCTAAGTCTTTGAAAATCTCCAGCAGTTGCTTCTTTTTCAAGCCAACAGCTCAATCTATCTAAGGGTGAAATCTACTGGATGGAAACGCTATCGTGTATTAACATACTGCCAGTATGCTAATAATCAAATGTTAAGGCACTGGGAGATGCTGGGACTAACTAGCTGAGCAACAGCTTTGCAATAAAGAGCATGACAGAATCAAAAGACAAGTTGACTATATGACAGCATCTTTTCCCTGTGGCCATGAAGTCCAACCACACTCTGAGCTGCACTGGCAAAAGCTCAGCAGCAGGCTGAAGGCAGTTTTTATTCCAGTGTGGGGAGGCTCAGTATAAGGGATACCAACAAGCCTGAGAATGCAGCTGAAAGTCACTGAGATGGCAATGTAAACTTTGTAGAGAATGGGAATGGGTTGATGGTACAGTATGGTTCCTCTCCCGTTGATCCTCTTCCTCTTTAAATATAGGTGCAAAAAACATCTGCCTGTTTCCAGCTATTAGGGACCTCCCTTGACTTCTGCCATCTTTCAGAGTTAAGAGAGTGTCTTCACAATGTGCAGGCCCCCTGGGATACATCCCTCACGGTTCCACAGGGTTATGTGTGTCCATCTGCTCTGTTCTCTACTGTGGGTAAATCACAGAATCATAGAATTGTCTAGGTTGGAAGGGACCTTTAAGATCATCTAGTCCAACCATCAATCTAACTGAAAAAAAATCCTTCACCTCTGCAGACACTGCTGCTAGGGAAGCCCAAAGGCAGACCTTGCCAAAAAAAAGTCAAAGGTGTTGAGTACTTCAGCTTATTCCACATCCTTCGTTACTATGTGCCCTGCTTCACAGCTTCCTTGGCCTTCCTTTTGCTGTGGACACACCTCAGAAGCCCCCTGTGTTGCCCCACACAGCCATCATTAGGTCCAAGTCTAGCTGAGCTTTGGTTTTCCTAACTCCATCCCTGCACTCTCAGTTCAACTAGCTTTATTCCTCCCCGCATATCTATCCCCACTCCACTTTTTGTGAGATTACTTTCTGCTTTTCAGCTTAGTCAGAAGGTCATCCACACTGGCCGTCTGTCTTCACCTGCTTGACTTTCCACATTCTGGGGTGTCCTTGGCAATGATGTGCGGGTTCCTGGCCTCCTTTGCATGGCAATCTGCCACAGGATCCTGACAAGCACACCTTGTACAAGCTGAGTTCTGTTCTCCTTAAGCCCAGGCTGGTAGTTCTCCTGTTCACCTTGCTCCTCTGAGGACCTTGAACTCACCACCTTACAGCTGCCACAGCTCACAATGCTACCACACTTCACCTCTCAAGCAGTTCTTCCTCATTTCTAAAAGGTCCAGCACAGTATGTCTCCTAGACAGCTTTGCTGCCAAAACCTGTGTTCGACACCCCATAGAAACACCCAGCATGCCTTGCACCCAGCCCTATTGCTCTTCCAGCAGATACTGAGGTGGTCAGAGACCCCCATGAACACTAGGGTCTGTGATCATGAGGCTTTCTCCGGTCTTTGACAGGCAGCTTTACCTACTTCATCTTACTAACTGGGTGAACTGCAGCAGACAAGGATCATTGGTCCTCCATGTCTGTCTGATTCTTACCTATTGGCTCTTACCTAAGCTGTTCATCATCCATCCCAAAGTGAAGCTCCAGGTTATGTGAGCCAGTCCTATTCAGGCAGCACAACCCTCCTTGCCTCACCTTCTCAGCCCATCCTCCCTAGAGAGCCTGTACCCATCCACAGCAGCACTGCACTCATGGGAGCTATCCCACTAGGCCCCGGGACTGCAAATGCACATGGATTTCCAGTTTCTCAGCATTGTTTCCCAGGAGGCGTGTGTTTCTGTCCAGAAACACACTTGAAGACAAGCCCCAGGCTGTGCCACTTTCACAGGGGAAGAGTGGAAGCCTCCCCTACAGCACTGTCCCTAGGCACTTCTTACCATCCACTGGTCTCCACTTCTTTTCAGGCTGTGGCCACCATTTCAGTTAGGAAAGAGTGTTTTTCATCATGCAACGTGGAGGACTTGTGAAGGTTTCATACATATTAGTTTTACTAAATCTAGAAACAAATGCTGTTAATTCCATCTAACAGCATCTTTTCAATACTGAATTGTGTCACTTCTTGCAAAAAAAAATTGTCAGTGATCTCTGAAGCATTCATGGGTGCAAATGTGCTCTTCAAGAGAAAAGTGTTATGCCCAAATACAGAATTATTTCCCTTAGAGTTCACAAAACAATTCAATTCTAGGTACAGTTAAGTTAATCTGGGTTATACAACTGTACGTGGAGAGTGGCACAATTTTACTAGAGGCAAGGTGCAGCTGTTCTGAAAGGGAACATTAGGAACACAAGGGCAGGACCACAGTGTCTTAAGTAGTAGAGATGAACCACTAGTTAGGGCCCTTCTTCAAACTGCTAGTCTGGTGAGCTTAGTGTGGGTTGGTGCAGGCAGGACATTGTTCCCCTTTTGACCAACAGTGAAGATCAAGCATGCCAAATTGAGATGGGACAGTGTATGCTGAAGATCAGATTTAACCCTGTAGCTAACAACTCCCAGCAAAGAGCTGTGAGCTTTGCTTACACCCTTCCATACCCTGAGATCAAAAAGGGCCTTTACATTACAACCATTATTGCTATGATGAACTTTGTTGGAAATCTCTCTGCAATGTACAGTGCAAGTTAACTTGGATATTTGGAAGAGAGGTGCCATCTCAAATTCTTTGTGATGAGACACTGCTTGTGGTTCACCCCCACCAAAACAGTGGGCCTGCACAAACATGCTGCAACATAGCTCTTCATGTGCTGTCAAAACGGGAGGCTTCCCCTCCCCGCACACAGCCAGCCAGCCCAGGTAAGTGTGGCAACAAGAATGGCAAAATTTGGTCTCACTCTTCCCTTACGGTGTAAATCTGCAGAGATTTCCAAATTAGTCCTTGCAAGCCAAAAGAATATTTTTCCCAGTTGGTTGCCCTGAACTTCAACATGTCAAAAAGCCAGTATGTCCCATAGTCCAGCTAAAATTAAACATGATTTTCTAATATTAAGTGTAAGCAGAAAATCATTAAAGATATAACATCTTTTTCTATCTCAAGTACAAGCACGGAAAAGATTAAGCTCTTTTATTTTGCAATTACCTGTAGGAACTGCGCTGGCACACTGGGGTGCCCAGTTCTGCAGGGGTGCCAGAAGTAGTATAAGAAAAATGTTTTCTCGCTCTTTGCAAATTAAATCCAACATAAAACTAGCATTTGGAAGTGGTCACTATCATATGGGCAGTCTTCAAAGGACAAAGCTCAACTCAAGACTCAACTATTTCACATTAAGTGGAAAACCAAAGCAAGAAACCCCATCAATCTAGCGAAAGGTGAGCAAATGAGAGGTGGATAAAAGAATAATCTTTGTTAGGGAATGAACCTACCTGGATAGTGAGACCTGGTGCCATGACATTGAGATCTTTCTGCAGGGCCAACTTCAGATTCTCATCTATCTGATCTGTGTTTGGAGGACAAGAGAGAGACCACTTTAGCTTACAATTTGTCCTACAGCTTATGTGGTAGAGTCAGCTGGCCTTGAAGAACAGGTGTCTCTATGATGTAAGATAAGATGCTTTTTGAGATCGTTCAGTACATCGTTTCCCTTCTTATACGCCCTTGAAAATGTTCCCAAGAGCAAAGTCGCATGCTACTGTCTCTAGAAAGGTCCAGCTATTCAAGAACTGAGCATGAGGGCAAACGGCTTTCAGCATCTGGGCAAGAAAAAGCACCCAGTGCCTGTGGTAGATGTCTACCCCTTCTAAGTCAGAGCCACACCAACCCCTCTGCCTTAAGTCTCTAGGGACCTGCAGGATCCAGTACTCACTACTGAAAAAACCCACATATTTTGTCACTTTCAACCTCCAGGAAGATCTTCCCATGGAAATGGCCAGTTATGAAATGGTTAAGCTGCATGTATTACCACAAAACTCCTCTCTGACCACAGATATTTGGCAGGTCTCAGTCCAGCATTGACGGTCTCTTAATATTTTCCCCTGCTGATGCTGTTAGATCTCTGGGGGCACAGGCAGGTACCAAGCAAAACGTTAAATTTGCTAATTCCTGAACCACTGCTACCCCCTTGTGAAAAAATCAGAGCATTGCAACGAGCCAAGAGCACGTTCCTTCTGGCTCTTGCTTGCTAAAAACAGCCAGGAGGTTTTTAAAAGTAAAAAAGTCAGTTCAGCAACAGAACAGGGGCCTAAAAGCAGAAGTAGCAAGACAAAACCATCATCATAGAGAATGTAATGGGTATGACTGCACACACCAGAGACAAGTGGCTACTTCCTGTGTCCAGAATTCAATCTCAAATGGAAAAGGGCTGAAATTAAATTCCTACATGCAGATGTGGAAAGACAAAGAAATCTGAATCATTAAAGAGTAGTTACATGGGAAGTGACATGTGGTTATATAAGGAGATGGTTTCTAGCCTGCAACTCAAGCACAGCGGCTGTTTGCTCGCAGGAACCTGCTCTAACAGTAGAACAGGCAGATGACACGGTTCTTGTTGGGCACATCCAGCTGCCATCCACTTACCGAACAGCTCAATGTATACTTCCTGCAGGGTATGCACACTGCAAAACTGATTCAGCTCATGATGGATTTTATTGAAGATCAAGGTCTTATCGTAGTCTGCAGTGTAGTTTCTCACAATATCATACACTGAGGAAGCAAGGGGATTATCACAAGTCACCACTGACATGTACTGCTTTCTGCAACGCCACAACCACAAAACAACAGCTCAGGGCATTAGGAAAGTAGTGCAGCACCGGTGGGTAGGGGATCTCCATCCTTGGGAGTCTTCAGGACTCAGCTGGACAAAGCCACAGCTGCCCTGCCCAGTTGTTAGTCAGAATCCTGCTGTGAGCAGGAGGGAGGTCAGAGGAGAAACCTGCAGAGGTCCCCTTCACTAGCACTGCTGGGATTGTATGACTTCAAAGAGCAGAGTAATTACAGCAAGATATACTGCACAGTCCTGTTTTATGATTTGCATAAACAAATGAAAAAGTAAAGCCTGTCTAGGACCTGCATGCGTGGGAACAGATACTACTATAATGTAAAAACCTGTGTGAGTCTCTGGTTGAGCAGCTGGTGAAATAAGAAGGTAAGAGGCTTCTATATAGGCTTTTCCTTTCTAATTTTCCCAGCAGCTGAGCTGACAAGCACTTGGGGACTCTATCCCATGTATTTGGTTTTACAGGTTGTGTCCCCTTCAGCAGCAAGAAATAGACCAGCCTGAGCACCCATCACATTCCTAAATGTAGAGGGGAGAAGCAATCGTAGAATTTGTTTTCATCTTTGCAAAGCTGTGGCTCTTCAAAAAGCTTGTAGACACAGGCACAAAACTAAGTGCTACCATACTGGGAACCATAAGGATAAGGACACACAGAAAATGGAAGTCTTGCAAATCAAGGTAGAGCAGCTACAGGGTGAGTGAGGACAGTGACAGTGCTGCTTGTTGAAATAGGATGGGAAATACCTGCATATGGTGCCAATTTATTCACAACTTCTATTCGGTCAATGTAGATCATAACACCACCACTAAGAGGAAAACAGAATTCATGAATTATTACCGCAATAACAGTGGTATATATTTAAAGCAAAGTCATCTTTTCCCCTGTTTTTACTAAATCCTATTAAATGTACCCAGAACAATTCTGACTTCTTGAGTAAACCCTCACTTTGAACAGACCGGTCCCTCTCCTTGCATAAAACAAAAGCGTGCTCCAGCAAGTCTGCAAAAGCACTTTCACTTCGCTTTGTTATCTCCTGCTTTGCCAGCAAAGGGAAAACATTTTTTAGCAGGAAGGTAGCTGCAACTATCAGAAAGGGAGAATCCAGAACAACAAAGGGAAGGCAACAAGGAGAGCAGACACCACCTGCAAGCAGCAGAGCAGACACAAATTCAAACACACCACAGCTCTTCTAGGCAGCAAAAACATTTTAAATAGAAAAGCCCTTAAATTCATGCATTTATTAACTCCAGCATGAATCTGACAAAGCCCTTGTTAGAAAACAAGAAACAAAGCATGTAACAGAGTTTTATTCGCATTCCCTGCATCAATGTCATGTTGCAAACAGGTCGCTAGTAACACCACGGCTGTGTGAACGTGCCCAGGCATGTGCACTGTCAAGAAGCACCAGAGACACCCAGAAGAAGCCTGCAGGCAGTCCTTTCCCCAGGGGATCATGTGCTGCTGGAGCAGTAGAGAAAAGAGGGAATCAGAGGTAGGGCTGGATCCCAGCCTCTGCTCTTAGTGATGTGGCTTTCAGCGGGTCGCACCCCCACCTGTGGCACTGGGGAAAATCCCAAACTCTACAGTGAAGAACAACCCTCCTTAATTTTCAATAGCTTGCAAATTTATTGAAAAGCGTATTTTTAAAGCACTCGTGATTTTGCCCTCAGAGTAAAGGCAAATCACAAATGAGAGGCCTTAGCAAAAACTGTTCAGAGACAGCTGGTCCCCATAAGCAGACCTCACACATTTCCAAACTTAAGTCTCAAACTTATCCCCATGACAAACTTGGTTTCTGATTTTGCAGATCTTAATCTCTGACAGTTGAAAGCTAAGTGCAGAAAAATCACGCAAACTTGTCCATGTCTGCATCCTTTTAGAAAGGATCTCAGGCACAACCTGTGTTCATTCTTGCAAACATGCCTGCTTCATGGCAAGCTATGAGCTAAACACATTGGTGATGGACTGAGCTTGCCTGCTGAAAGCTTACAAGCCAGCAGAAAAAGTATTTGTGGCTAAAGAGAGACTTATTTCCCAGTGAGATATTAAAATTATTAATCTCTTTTTCACTCAAAATTTCTTTTAGGGCCAAGTCATTCTTGCTGTCTCTCCCTTAAAAGCTGTTACTATTATTTAAAAATAAGATAGGTTTATGCATCCTTTATGGGTGTCAGACTGCCCAAGCGGTTATAATTCTCCATCTCATCTGTTCTGCACTTTAACTGTCCCACCAAATCCAATCAAATGACCATGGATCATTGCAAGTGTCGTTCAATAGCATTCCTTGTGATTTTCTGAACCTGCTTTCATCCTCTTGATTTATTCCTTATGACACCTCCAACAGGGCAGGGAAACTCAGCTACCGTCTTGGGGTATCTTCTAGATATCCTGGTGAGGGAACCAAAGCAGAGCGTGTGGGCTTTTTCCAAGAGAATCTCCACCACTGCGTATCTTTATGTTGAGGTCCTTTTGGCATTTCAATTTTATGGGGATGTGAGAAGGAAAGAGAGCACCTGAGACATTCTGCCTCCTATGCAGGACTCATCCACAGCCCCTCATCACCTCATGTGCAAAATAAGGCTGGCATCTCAGACTAGAGAGGACTGCCTGATGTCCATCTGACTTAACCTTAACACTACCCACAGCAACCCTGCCAAGCATCACAACCAGCGTCGGGCATAACTGAATTATAGCAGTCCTGTTGGTCAGGCAATAGCTTTGAGGAAAGAAGTGCCACTCAGAGTCCAAATATACTGGCCAGCCACTTCCCCACCAAGGGCTTAAGGTTAAACCAAGCCTACAAAACCCTTACACTGCAGTTTCCAGCCAGCCAGCTGCTGGAGCCACCATCATTTCACATTGTGCAGTGGGGATGGCCCTCTGGACCTTCCTGCTGTAAAGCCAGAAGCCATCTCTGTGACACTCTGCTCTTAAACTGAGCATCTCAAACAAGACATCCTCTTAAACAGCCTGGTGCAGAAGATGTTAGTTAACTCCTAGGCCGCAGGAGATCCTGACCTGGGCAGTTTTGGGACAGTTGCCCTGGCAGAGCGTCATAGACTGATTTGAGTGATTAACACACCTTGTTGACATGGAACTGTACAAATGCTCTCATCATCCACAGCCACTTTACTTGCCCTTTGACACCTGCAGCTTGAACACTGGCTCAGATGGTGCTCTTGCCATTTTGACAAGCCACTACCATTCTCAAAACATCCTTGTCTCCCAGATGCACGGCAGGGTGACTCTCGCATGGAGACTTCCAGCACTTGCAACTTTCCACTGCTGTTTCTGCAGCCTAACACTGGCATTTGCAGCCTCTGCAAGAGCTACTTGCACCCCCAAAGGTCCTCACCGCAGAGCTGGTGATCGGGCTGGTCAGGCAGAGTAACACGTGGTTGAGCAGGCTCTTTGGTCAGGGAGAGAGGAACAAGGAGGAAGTCTGAAAGGAGGATCAACACACAGACTATGTGCACCTGGTAGAAGCTGAAGCACAATTAGGCAGCAATAGCACCTAAATTTACAGGACAAGGGGAAAGCGTGCAGGGGACTAACAAACACTAACAGGCATTTCAGTAGACCTTAGAAAGCCTCATACATTTCAGGATTTTAGCTTATGCCAGGTAGGAGAAGACAAGGGAAAAATTGAAGGATGCTGCCAATAAAAAAAGGGACATAAAATAAGGTCAAGGTTTAATGCTTGTTGTTAGAGCTGACCACAAACAAGCTGAGAACAGGTTAGGCAATCAGGGTATGTAAAACTTGGGCTTAAAGGTCAGATCTCGCCTGTCTAGAGATACGGGGATTAATGCAATATATTCACTTGAATATTGATGACACAGTTTTCCATGTGGCTGGCTCATGAGCCAGGATCTGCCCCAGAACAGCATTCCTCCAGTGCTCCACTTGCGTTCCTGCCAACTATCAGCAGCACAAGCACAAGATGACTCTTGCACCTCTGCAAATAAACAACTAATGCTTAAGCAATGCTACTGCTTAGCGTCCTGGCTATTTACTGTCTCTTGGCATTGTAAAAACCCGTACCAGATTTAGCATAATTGTTTCCAGTTAAGTTTACAAGAGAAATGCTACTTACATAATTCTCTCATGCAATATTTGCACAACACCATTTTTCAACCCATTTACTGTATTCCACAATTAATAGATGCACGAGTATATTAATTCTCCATTAATTCTTCAGGTCAGTCCTTTGAAATACTTTGCTCTTCTAAAACTACTTTATTGAACTGATTTTGTGTCAGTTTTTGGAGATCAGCAGACCTGCCATGAGGAAACTGCTGAACTCTCCAAGGAACTGTGTACATATTTTATTGTTGGGGAACACCAGAAATGTCAGACACCAGGGGCAATTCACAGCTTAGAGCAGGCACATACTCTACCTGTTGTAATGAAATGGGTTTTTTTTCTGGGTTGACAGCTGTTTCATGGAAAACAGTCATCTAGTGCCAAAGTATTTTGAAATCCATATTTAACATGTTCGCTTAACGCTGTCAAGTACAAATGGTAAGGGCAGATAAGGCAGAAATTGGGGATGTGATATCCACAGAGCCATTCAGAAGCTTCTTAATGCAGATGAGAATACAGGGACAGGAGTATGAATATGAGAGAAAAGAAACTCAATCTTCAAAATCTGATGGCTTAATACATAATTACAGAGATTTAAACTGTTTCAGATCTATTCTTGTGGTGAACTTTGAACTGGGAGAGTGAAATTTCAGATTTGATCCATTTGTCATGGAAATGTGGATTCAAAGTTTTGGCATGGAGCAGTGGCCAACTTGGGTGCAAATACAGCAAACTTAAGGCTCCTGCAGTAACACCTTAAAAATGGGCAGGGCTACTGGGACCTTTAGACTTAAGTGTATTCAATTATTAACTAAGAACTGCTTCACCAGCTGTTAAGTGTTCTAAAACATGTTTATTACTTGCAACTGCACAACCACTTGTATTGCACTACTGAATCCTGCCACGCAGAAACGTAACAGGAGCTTAATGAACTAGCTATGAAGAATTAAACTGAATAGCTCCTAAATCACAGATGCACAGAACGGTCAAGGCTGGCAGGGACCTCTGGAGGTCATCTTGTCCCACCTATCTGCTCGAGCAGGGTTAAAGCAGAACAGTTTAATTTTGACTGTTTTAGCACATATAACGCGGTTAAGCTTCAGTGTAAAGCTTTGTTTGGTCTGTTGAGAAGGCTTGCAGGACATCACCCCTGGCCCAAAGACATGACGCTGTTTTACAACATCCCACAGGTGAAGTATTACTTCTGTTTATGCTACTTATGAGCTAGAAATTGTCATTAATACATTGCTAAAACTCTGCTCTGATGACTTATTTTTAATTTTGCCATTTAAAAGATACAGATATAGAACACAATGAGCTTTACTCCTCCCTCCCACAATTACTTTCCACTTGACCTAGAGTCTCTCCAGACAAAGCCCTGGTAACAGCATTGAACACTCGCTTTATTTATACTCCTGAAAGGTTTGAGATGTAAAACTAAAACCAGTGAGGGCCCACAAGAACTTTATGTTACTACTTAAGCCCAAATGATGTCTGATGAGTTGTTATAGGAATAATTCCAAGAACTCATTTCAGTAAGGGCTAAACCAGATTGAAGTGAACTCTGCCTTATTAATGTTGCTACTAATGTTAGGCTTTTAATTTCAGCGCAGTTGTTATGTGTCATCATTCAAGTCATATTAACTTTTTCTTTTACACAGAAATAATGTTGAGTACCCTAAAGCTAGAACACAAGCACAATCCCCATCAGTTTTGGTTTTGTCCTGAAGAAACAGATCCAATCATCATTTTAATTTGTGAATGGAACAACACAACAGAATCTGCAACCCAGCTCAACTAGCCCTCTCCTCCTGTTACTGCTCTGCTTGTTAAAACTATGTAGATCTGTGCTGCAACAGGGATCAGCTTAATTACAAAGGAGCCTGCTGCCACCCATGCATAGGATTCTTCCTCTTTCTGTGTCACTCTCTGAGTCGGGTGAAACGTCAATTCCAAAAATGCCCAAATAATTCCTGGAGACTCATTTTCTTGAGATGTTTTTGAAATGAACCATCTCCCATCAGGAGGATTCCCATTCACCGTTTACTTTTGCCCACTGTGTTAAGTCACTTGTCAACAGTTGTACGAGCCACCAGATTCAGCGTAGAAATACCGCAGAGGGCAGACCAAAGAACAAGCAACAGGCTAGCAGAGTGATTGAGGGAAGCAACCAAGAAAAATCAAGGTAATATCACTATAAATGCAAATACCCTGAGGAGCATCAATTCCAGCAAAACCAAGAGTGTTCCTTCCCATATCTCCTGCTCTATTATTTCCAAGTGTGACGTATGTGCGTATGTTTGGAACTAATTTTAGGGTATGAGCCTTTACTTTTCAGCCTCTGTGTCACAGCACTGTCAATGACTAGCTGCAAACCACACGATAGAATGCATTTGCTCATCACCAGAAGAAATAAAAAGGAAAAACATACCTTGTCCCACAAGGCACATTTTTTACTTCATCAGTCTGCAACGTGGTCTGAAATAAAAAGACAACCAGTGCTCTCAAAACCTCTCCATTCTCCAGGAAGATAATGCTGTGTCCAGACTCTCACAACCATTACACAGGAACATGGAACCAAAAATGTGCCCTCTGCCTTCCTCCCAACTTTTGCAGGTGTGGATAGAAGACAGACTTCTTTTCAACTTGCCTTTCCCTGCTCTCAGTTCCTGCAGCTCTCCCAGGGAACCATTAGGGCCACAAGCACAGACTGTTCTCCCAGAGAAAGACGTCCCATCCTAAGCAACATTTGCAGGGGAGATTCCAACAAAAGGACAAGTCCCAGCACACAGCTGGGTCTGGCACCTGAGACAGAAGCAACCAGGGCTTCCTCAGAGCTGCTGCTGCTCTGACTACCACACGACTGAGCCCCTTTGCAAACACCAGTTGCCCAAGTCACCCTTCACCTAGCAATATCCCTACCAACACCTGTTCCCACTCACCCTCTTCCAAGATGAGGAGATACTAACCTGCACAGATTTGAAGGTGGTAATGAATGGGAGCATGATGTGGTAGCCTGGTCCACTCGGACTAGATAACAACGCACCACCCCTACAGAGACAGAGAGAGAGAAAATTGGGGAAAAGTCTCAAGAAACTAGAAAAACTAAGTGCTGGCTTTCAGAACAAGGAAGTACATTCAAACTGCCAGGGGTCACAGCTGTGGGAGCACAAATTACATCACTCACCTGAACCAAATTTGCCACTACCTCCCCTGCTAAAGGACTGACGCCAATGATACTCGCGTGGTGCAGCTTGACAATTGTTTACTTCAGTTCTGTGAGCAGTTAATTTTTAGAGAAAGCAGATATCGCTTAATTCTTCCCTCACTGCAACATTGTAGAGAGCTTCAAGACCACAGATTTTCCTCTCTAAATAGTTCACTGGTAACCATGGAAAAATGCAGCAGCTGATGTGATACTGCCAGTCTGGATTTCTGCAAGGCATTCAGCACAGTCCCTCCCTCATCGAAAGCGCAAAGAAAACCCGCAGCCTCTCACAGGGACTGACAGGTGGTTAAAAGACTGAGATAGAGGAGAGATTGAAGTGATTGATCAGCATAGTGCAGTGTGGTCTCCTACAGCATCTCACGAGGGCCCATACTGCTCAAAACACTTGTAACTAAGGGCAAGAGCACTGCAAGCGAAACCGGTGATGGTGAGGGCAAAGGATAGAAGGAACAGGGCAGAAATATGACAGAAACTGCAAAGAATATAGAAAGGCTGGTAATGAATTTCTCTGTTTCTTTATTCAAAGCAGAATCTAGTCAAGAAGTGGCATTAAGCGGCTGACCGATCGCTGTTGTGGAATGACAACGAGTTGCTTTATAAATGGTGTTAATAGCATTTATAAGCTCCAGGGTACTCCCTCAGCCCAGAACCAGGGAGAAAGCCTATTTAAAAACAAGATGGGTACTCCAGTTGGCCAACAGTCTCGGAACAAAGGTGACAGCCCTCAACGTAAGAGGGAAAGATCAACAGATATGAAAAGCCTAGATGGACCAAGTTTTGGTCTTCCAAGCTCTGAAACCCCAACTGTGACCCAGAAAAAGGGGAGGGATGAAAAGAAGCTGAGGATTCAGAAAGACCAAAACTCGTTAAGGGTTCTGCAGAGCCAGGCCATCCAGGCCCACCTTATTCCTAATGCAAAAAGAGCAGAAACAATGCTGTTTGCCCGCCTTGGGGCGAAACCTGGAGGGGAAACACAGAAGCCCCCCGAAGTGACCTGGGGCCAGGGACAAATCCCAAGCGGAAAGAGCGGGAAACACAGGGAAGGCTCTGGACGCCGCTGTGGGCACTGGCAGGGAACAACAGTACCTGTAATAGACAGCCAAGTGCCCCTCCTCGACCTTGTGGATGGAGAAGTAGAGGAAGAAGACCAGGAGTCCAGCAGCAGCTGCAATGACGGCTCCAGCCTGGGCCATGGTCATCCTCACATCGCCTGCGGGACAGAGAGACCGAGACGCGGTCAGGCGGGGCCTGCCTGCCGGCGTTCTGCTTCCCCTCCCCGGTGCCGCCTCCCTACCCACTTCCTCAAACAACGAACCCCTTTTTTCGGACCCGACAAGCTCGGGAACAGCCCCGGAGCACGCAGCGAGGGGAGGGAGGCCGCCTCACCCCTCCCGCTCGTGACGGTGGGCGCAACGGTGGCCGACCGGGACCCCCCATTCCCAGCGGATAGACCGTGGGCAGACGGACCGCACCGGGGGCCGCTGACTCGCCGGCCGCTCCAGGGCCCGGCTGGGCCCCCACCCCTCAGGTTGCTCCGTGGGGCGGCATCAGCACCACCACGGCTGCCCCCTCCACGGACACCGAGGAGAGCCACCCCGCGCCCCCGCCAGCCCCCGTACCGGCCGCGCCCACGTGCGGCCGAGGGCTCGCTCCCGCCGCGCCTGCGCGGCACCTGCTGATGGCGTCACCTGCTGATGGCGTCACCGGACGCGACGTCGGGGGCGAGGGGGGCGGGCACGCGCCGCCTTGTGCGGTGGCAACGGGTGCGGGGGGAGGGCGTGTGCGCGCGCGAAGGGCCCGCAGCGAGGGACCAAGGACACGGCCTCTCCACAGCGTTTATTGCGGTTAATTCCACGTCACCCGGATACAGTCCGTACAGAACTGGCGTTCCGCACACAGCGGCAGTCACGACAAGCGGCAGGAGGGCGGTAGGGCGGGGAAGGTGGGACAGACCCAGCCCTAAAGCGGCCGCCGGCCATTGGCTCTCCTCCCGGCCCCTCCAGGAAAGGTTTTGGGGAAAAAAAAATAAAAATATCACACATCTCTAACAGGCACGTTACTTCTCTGGTGGAAAGCCTGAGTCGGCACCAGCCTCCAAAACGCTGTTTTGTTGCCGCCAATGGTGTTATCTGCTACCAACCACCACCTTCGCAATGGGCTCCACTAAGGTTTACAAAACCACAAGGTGACCAAGTGACCTCCAACTTGTCACACTGGAAGCTGCCGAGCCACCTCGCAGCACAAAGGCACTTTACAGACAGCAGGGCCTCAGCTCCTTCGGCTATTTCAGCCAGCTCCAATCAAAACTCTGAAAGAAAAAGCAAGGAAACAACTGAAGTACAGGAAATGGCCACTGAATATACATTTTGGGTCCAGAGGAGGCCATGAAGATGTTGCCAGGGGTGGAGCACCTCTGTTGTGAGGACAGGCTGAGAGAGTTGGAGGGGGTCCACCTGGAGAAGAGAAGGCTCCGGGGAGACCTTAGAGCCCCTTCCACTCCCTAAAGGGGTGCCAGAAGGGATTCTTTATCAGGTAGTATAGGGATAGGGTGAAGGGGAATGCTTTAAGCTAAAAGAGGGGAGATTTAAATTAGGTATTAGGAAGAAATTCTTTACTGTGAGGGCAGTGAGGCAGTGGAAGAGGTTGCCCAAAGAAACTGTGGCTGCCCCATCCCTGGAAGGGCTCAAGACCAGGCTGGATGGGGCTTGGAGCAACCTGGTCTGGTGGGAGGTGTCCCTGCCCAGGGCAGGGGGGTGGAACTCGATGATCTTCAAGGTCCTTTCCAACCCAAACCATTCTGTGATTTGGATTTCCAAGGTGGTGACCAAAGGCTGCTCAGTACCCAGCATCTCTCTCTTCTCAAAGAATCAAGGAGCTGGGGGTGCTGGTTGACAGCCCCTGAACACGAGCCAGCAGTGTGCCCAGGTGGCCAAGAAGGCATCCTGGCCTATATCAGGAACAGTGTGGTGAGTAGGACTAGGGCAGCGACTGTCCCAGTGATGAGGCTCTACCTTGACTACTGTGTCCAGTTTTGGGCCCCTCACTACAAAAGAAACATTGAGGTGCTGGAGCAGGTCTAGAGGGCTGGAGAAAAGGAGGCTGAGGGGAGACCTCACTCTCTACAACTCCCTGAAAGGAGGGTGTAGCCAGGGGGGTGTTGGTCTCTTCTTCCCAGTAAGAGGTGATAGGACAGTAAGAAATGGCTTCAAGTTGTGCCAGAGGAGGTTTAGGATGGATCTTAGGAAAAAATTATTCACAAAAAGGGTTATCAAGCATTGGAACAGGCTGTCCAGGGCAGTTGGTTGAATCACCATCCCTTGAGGCATTTAAAAGATGGGTAGGTGTGGTCTGAGGGACATGGGTCAGTGGTGGGTTTGGCAGTGTTAACAATCACACTCAATGTTCTTAAAGGTCCCTTCCGACCTAGACAATTCTATGATTCTATGTTGCTCTACAGCAGAAAACTAATCTCACAATTTCACCACTCGGTTTGCC
Organism: Gallinago undulata; assembly: GCA_026546715.1. NCBI lineage: Eukaryota > Metazoa > Chordata > Aves > Charadriiformes > Scolopacidae > Gallinago > Gallinago undulata. Next base: position 45,057 of record JAOTQQ010000002.1, on the reverse strand, counting down.
CCAACAGAAAATGGCCTGCTACTTATTGGAGTGCTCAGACATGGCATAGACTGTACTGGCTTTGGAAATTGCATTTTATGCCTGCAGAACTCCCGCTGCCAGTGTTCCTAGTGCACCACGGGACATACTATAGAGCAAGAACACAAACGCAAAAGGCTCAAAGTCAAATGCATGCAAGAATAGAGAAAAGGTTCTTATAGTTATTCATTCTTTTTTCCTCTGGTTTTCTCCAAGTGAACTGAAGTGGACAAGTCCCATTTTCTGCTGCTTTCCTGTTGCCTAAATTCTGTCCCAATGTGAGCATAAGGGGAAAGAAATCAAACATAACAAAGCAGGTGTTGATCTGCAGAGTGTGATTCCACAACAATGAACAAGCTTTCTGGGCTAAAACACGCCAGAGACAGATGCTGCAGCTTGGAAGGGGATACAGGAGATGACAGAGACACGGATGATTAACAGGTCACATGCCAGTTACATGGCTTCCCACTCCTCTCCAGCCACAGCCAGGAGACAAGACAGAAAATTGTATTACACAACTGATACCAACCCTTGCACAACTGAACAAAGACAAACAAAGCATTCATCGACTGATGGATGAAGACCATGGTAAGCATAATTAAGGCTGTTTTCACCACTAACATAATTAGCTACTGTTTGAGGCAAAGTAATTTCATTTCCCCATTCTTATTGCTTAATCCCTTGCTATTACAGTCATCTGCAACTTCCACTAATAAATTTTCATTTCACCACCCCAAATAACTTACTAACTCTAGTAAACTTTAATTTCACTGTCTATTACTCATAAACATTAGAACATTTAAATTTTTATGAATTAAAATGTTTATAAGAGGTCCATTTCATCAACCACCTCAATTTCCCCAGCCTTGTTCCTCTGGTAAACAGCTTCAGCTTTTTTATCCCATGAGAACAGAAGTTATCCCTAAAGAGGCCTTTAAGAAGCTTTTTGAAAATCAGTGGATTTTTTACTTCTTTACAGGACTGCAATAAATTTGTGAGACAATCTCATGCTAACAGAAGCTGTACTGACTCTTCTCCATTATAAACAGGTCAATCTATATGCCCAAGTGTCCTTTTCTAATTATATTTATACAGGTTATTCTATGATACAGCCCCTAAAATTACTGGAGAGCCTCTTTTAAAAGGCCAGTATTATGTGGTGCACTTCATTCTTCTGGTAACTGGGCTCTTTCGAACAGTAACTTCCTGGCCTCAGTTAGTAGTTCGGGAACAGAGTTTCAGATTGTGTCAAAACATTTGGATCATCGTTATTTACTTTTGTCATTTGTTATTTCAAATACCAGTTTGTGCAAAGAGTTGCCTTAGGACTCTTTAAAGCTCCACTTCTGCCCCAAGGAGAGCTTCAGTGAATGATCAGGAAAGGGCTCTGGAAATGGGAGAACCCTGCTCACCCCAGGGCAGGGACACAAAGCAAGACTGTCTCCAGTTGAGAACGCAACCAGCATTCAGAGCAAGCTCTGCCAGCCAGGGGGTCCCACAGAACAGCCTGTTCCACCATGCAGACCACTTGGCTGATGCTATCGCCAAGTGCTACCTTTCATTAACAACTGGCATGTTAGCAGAGACAAGGAGGGATGAGAGACACCACATGCCAGCCACAGCAATTCACATCATCACAATGACCCTCTTTAAGGAGTTCTCCACATGCCCAGAGGACCCTGCTGTGGCTCGTAAAAATCAGGTCCTCAGAAATATATCAACAGACTTACCATCATGCTGTTGTTCTGCTCCTGTCTCGCCTCCTGCAAAATACTGCTAAAGAGTTCAAGGTAATTCAGGTTCTCTTCTATCACATGGACAAAATTTTCCCTGCAGAGAAGGGAAGGCATAAGATGATAGATTTAAAACACAAAGTAATAGCAACATCAAAAGGCTCTGCACTGGGGGGGGGGAAAAAAAAAACAAACACAAAAACCCAAACAACCCCCAAACCAATTTACAGTTCTCTGCAATCGTAGGAGCTACCTTGTAAGGCACAAAAACATGCCTTGAGGTGGCATCCTGCAGATCCCCATCCTAGGAGTGTGGATTTGCACTATTTCTCTGCAGAGGAACTGCACAACCCCCCCCTGAAATTCAGCCTGTACAAAACTTAGGAAGTGAGCTGAGTATGAGGAGCCTGAAATCACTGCCTGCTCCCGGTAAGGTTTACATCTCTTGGCTCTTCATACAGTGTCTCATACAGTGAAGTCATGGTTCGAAGAGGAGCTATGAGGCGATCCAAAGGCACCTTGCCCAGGAAAGCAGCTGTTAAAGGATGATCACCCAACATTACTCAGAGACGAAAATTGCCACGCAGCAGCAGACAGAAAAGAGGAAGTGAGAAAGGTTGCTCAGGGTTTCAGAAAAATCAATGGACTTCCTGCAAAAGCCTGCTTAGAAGATGTGTATCTTCAGAACCTAGGTATTTCCCTGGCAACCCAAAAAGAAAGAGATGGCCAAAATGGTTTGATGGCAGTGTTCACAAGCCCTGCCCCAAACCCCACAAAACCAGCACTGCTGTGGATTGAGGGCTGAGCAGCCTCTGAGGGGCACCTTCCCATCTGTTATACTGACTGGAAGTAAAATTATAATGCAGCAAAGAGGAAAAACCCCTCAGCTCCTCACAACTCTCTTACTCAGCTAGGACTGGCTGAAAAAGAGGGGCCTTAATAACCAAATCCAACCTCAAGACAGAATAACATGACATACAAGAAATGAAAAGCACAGTGCTTTACCCAAGAGTGGTATGTGGAACTTGCCGAGGACCAGAAAGTGGAGGTTTCTGAATAGAGTTCAACCTAATTCCTGAATTTTTACAGCATTAGTAACATATGAGCAACTGAAACATTTTTTGGAAGGATAAAAGAAACCCCAGATATTGAACCAGATGGATTGCTTAGTACTGACCCTGACTTCAGATCTCCATCTGAATTAAGCTGTAAGAGGCACTAAATATGGCCTGCCTTACCTGGGACTCGCTCCAGAACCCAGGCAGGATAAGAAACTGCATTTTTGGCGCAAAATCTCATTGCTGCCTTTTGCTGTGGTGTGCCCAGAGGTAAGGAGCCAAACAACGGCTACACTGACTTCTCTGCAGTGGCTTCCCCTCTCACCTCCCCTCCTCTCCCAACAGCTCTAACCTGTCTTCAGGAGTTGCCAGAGATGACAGAGGGTGAGGTACGTTCCCTGAGGAGCTCTGTTGGAGCCATGTGACTGCTGGAGTTGCGGCTGTTCCTTCCAGGCTGGAGCTTACCAATGATCGAGAAGAGCTCTGAGTCTAAAAAAAAAAAGAAATTAATCTGCTGTCATGGACAAAGGAAGAATTTAGTCAGGCTTAATTATTTTGCATGCAAGACTCGAGATTAAACATAAGCACTGTTGGTAACACACACGCACAATCTAGGCCACGCCTGTGGCTGGGAAGTCATCTGATAGTCCTTCACAGTTATACAAATAGCTGGTACCAAATGTCTCTGCATGCAAGTCACCTGTGGTGTACATGACATGTCTTCTACCCTGAAGAATTGGGAGGCAATGCCATGTCCTAAACATGAATCTCACACAGCAGCAACTCTCCTGACAGGGGAAAGACATACATGTTTCCTATGCCGACTTTGAATGTAGGCATGTGGAAATGAGGAGATTGTGTCAGCTGCATAGTCAAAATAAATGATGCAGAAAAAGCACTGTAGTTTAAAAACATCTTAAACTAACCAGAAAAGCACCTACTTCACTTTTGCAGCATTAAAATCATGATAGGTTTAATACATCAGGCTGAAGTTCACCTATCCAAGGGAACACCAATGCACATAGTATTGTGGTGTGGAGGAAGGAGGAGGAGCTGGAGGCCACCATATTGTTAGAAAGCTATGACCTAATTGCCAGCACTGAAACCTCGTAGGAAGAATCCCATGACTAGAGCGCAGCTACTGATGGCTATAGGCTGTGCAGAAGGGGGACGGGCAAGGACAGAGGGGAGGAAGCATTGCCCTCTACATCAAGAAATGGATAGAGGGTGAAGAGCTGTCTCTAAAGGCACAAGGGATAGGGAGGTGATGCAAGGGCGAGTCACGGCCTTTTATGATGGAGTCACTACATCGGTGGAAAAGGGAAGAGCTATGGATGTTGTCTACCTGGACTTCT
>JAOTQQ010000002.1:0-38515 GCA_026546715.1 Gallinago undulata | reverse complement strand
TCTACCAAGCATAAGCCACACATGAAAGTAACACTAAATCATGATTTCCTGACTACTGAGATCTGCATAATAATATTCTCATCTGTTACGCTATTTTTTTTTCAGAAGATTTTAATCCCAGCCTAAACCTTGGCAGAATTTGTCTCGCTTTAAAGTGAACTCTTAGATGCTAACAGTACCAGCCATTCCATTCTCCTCCCCTTCCCTACTAGCTACATGTCTTAAAAAAGTGGAAATTCAATACAGACACAAAGGAGCAGAATTAATACTGCTATTTGAAATGTATACCTGTGGCCTGAGCTTTTGGACACTGATCTCCAGTTTTCCCTCTACTTTCCTGCTACAAAGCTACAAGTTGCATTTGTTTGGGGTCTTTTCCTGCATAAAGTACCTGAGATGGCCGAAGAGCTCCTTGAGAACTCGGTCTTGGCTCTGTACTGTCTGCACAATGATCTTCACCATGTCCGTGCTATCACTGTAGGCATGATCTGGAAGGGCCACCAATCAGCACATTAGTAAAATTCAGCAAGGAGTCACTCTGGACACAAAAGCACAGAGTCAAGGAAAGATCTGACTTAATGAGTGCAGCCAAACAAACTGAAACACAATGAAACATGTTAAAATCTCTCACAATCACTCATTAGGCACAGATTTCCTTAATGTCTCTTCTCTCCATGCATACAATCCCAGCCACTCTTTGCTGTCTGAATACTGGCTTCAATAAGGACTTCAGGCAGCTGTCAAATGCACAAGTAACTAAATCTTTCTGCTCATCAGTTACTATGGTCAGAACATAATAATCCCCAAACATGGGGCTCCATCCCCATGTATAATTAAGAGAAAGGAGAAGGGGGAGAAAAGAGACTGCCCTTGGGTTGGGGTGCTGACAGAGGAACGGTAGTTCTTCCCCGTGTCTGGAGAGGGAAAGGCAATAGTACCAGGTGCAGGAAAAAAGGTAGAGAATGCCAGAAGGCTGATGTGTTCAGGGCAGATGCTCCAAGACCAAAAACCATCTTAAGGTATGGCCTTAAGTCTGATTAATACATTAATTCACCTTTTCCTAAACAGTATTTTATGGGTTTGAGTTCAGAAAAATTAGTCACAAGGTATGAGTGTGAAACAGTCCTTGAACCATTTCCTTCCATACCTGGCGGTCTTGTTTTTAATTGCTTGTACAGGTCTATGGCTCTCTGTTCCCTTTAAAAAGAAGAAAATTATTCATACATGGATCAACAAACAGGTGGCTCAAGAAAAAAGCACTGCAACCAAGTTACGACTTGCTGGACCTCATACATTGGAGCTGCCACCTTCCTCTACAGCCAGTATAAACGTACCGTAAATGTAAATTTACATTTGTAAATTTGTAAAATTAAATTTGTAAAAAATGTAAATTTGGAACACAGGGATGGTCTTTCTGTGATGGAAATGAATTCTTCCCTAAAAGCTATCTCTCTTTTCCTCTAATTATGCATTTTCTTCTCAGATAACTGTACCAATTGGAGGTAATTTTCAGTTTCAAATTTTCACGTGGCTCAGCTGTTTTTTATTTCCATAGTATCCTTAGTTATGAAACTTTATTTTTGTAACTATAGGTACTTCTGCACAACTGCCTGAGAAATTCTTGTTCCTGTTCTGCATTTTTTGCCTGAACTTTAGTGGTAGGTCTGCAATGAGGAAGAGACAGCTGTATCACAAACAACAGGACAGTGTTTCTCTTCTTCCGATTAAAAAAATGTTACTTGTTTCAAATATTTCAAACGCAGCCAACTACTGAAGCTTCCACCCGTGAACAGATCTTCACTGCTCTGAATACGGGCTATTGCTGCAAGAAGTGATTTTTCCATTCCACCAATTCCTGCCCTGTACACCAGTTCTGCTGCTTCTGCAGGGATGAAAAGCAACTTAGCTACCTAGCTCTGCAAAGAGGGAGTCAGGAGAACATGCCAGGAACAGGCATGTTTCCTCCCAGAATATTCAAAGTCATTCAGAAGAGCTCTTATTAACAATAGATTTAGCAGCTATTGGTTGGCTATCTGATAATTGCCACTCTTTCATAATCGCCACTTGTGCTCTTAGCAACAGCCCAAACAACAATTGTTTCCTTTGTCTTCTTAAGATCAGTAATATCACTTAGCTCTTTCATATTTTAATACCTGTTAAAAAATAATATTCAAGTTTCCAAATATTCCAAGTATTCATGAGTTGTTAGTTATCCTTGCTTCAAAAACACGCTGAAAATACTTAACAGGATTTTACAATGGTCTCGTAATTTTCTCAATACTATAAAATCACTCAACTGATGCGGAAAAAAATCCTTTGCATTTTTCAGTTGAGACCAACGTGGGCCATCTTAAGCCCCTCCTCTTCTAAGACAATGATTCAGTCAGTGAAAGAGAAGTGTCTTGTGCTCCCTAGCTGTGTTTTCTCTGTTTCCCCAGGTCTAGCCGTTGTGCATTCTGCCTTAGAATGCTGTCGAGGGATCCTTTGAACTTCAAGACAAATGAGAAACAGCCACAATCGGTGGGATCTTCCCTTTTACTACCAGATTAAAAAAAACCCCTCAGACAATGAAATATACAAAACTTGTTCATGTGCAATAAATTTAATAAGCAAAGGACTCACAAGCTCTCCATAACCTCTCCTTGACGCCTTGCATACGGACTCTTCTGAAGCTCTACGATCTCCGTGTGCAAAGCCATGATCTGTTCATCCAGATAACCTATATCTTCAGCCTAATAAGGACATGTAGTTACAAATCAAATTGAAGGAGGAAAGCAATAAAGTAAAGATCCCCAGAACACCTGCTTGGATAATAGGCTGATCCCATGCAGAGTTTAGAAGAAAAAAGCTCTTTGACCTGACTGCCACTACAATAACTGAGGTTACTGCTATTATCTTCTCAGTGCATGGTATCACCTAGATCCAAATCTCTGACAAACACATTGGATATGAAAAATCAGCTTCTTCATACATCCTCTCTCTGAGATGCATGCTGCACACACACACACACACACACTGTAGTGCTAGCAGGGAAGATTTTTTTCTCACACTTTTACAGTATGGACAGAAGGTGCTCTCACATTTTATCCTCTCATATCTATTTTGGTTTGACATTTCTCCGATATTTCACTCTGGTATTGCTTCCTCAAAGCAATACAAAAAATACCAATTTTATGCCAACTCCTCACAGTTAAGTTAGGTGCTGCAGCCAACAACAGAATTTCTGAACATGAGGATGCCAGACTCCTGGCTATAGCAACATCATTTCTTAGGGTAATAAATGTGCCTTTATAGCCTACTTCCCAATATAGACAACTGAGTCTACTGACATTTATGCTGGTTTTCTTCAAATCACTAGATTCAAACAACCTGGTGACTATTTCTTTTTTAATGCATTTGCAACGATACTCTTATTCCCACAGCAGGCAGAATATGAAACACACTGCAGGCACAGAACACAGAATCAGTGGCAATCAGTGGAACAGTGGCACATATGACAAGAAGTTCCTGTCATGATATCCTTCACAGAGAGATAATGAAGCTCCTTTAATATACCTGTGCACACTGAGAGGCCTTCTCTTGCATCTCCTTCCAGGCTTTGAGCATCTTTTCTGAAGCTTAAGAGAAAAGAGTTGTTCATTTATAAAAACATGCAGACACAAAACCAAAATGTGATCTGAACTTTACACACATCAATTGAATTTAAACACAAGGAGTGTGACACTGAATCTTCAAGGAAGAGTTATGATCACAGAGAGACAGTAAAATTGCAACTTAACAACTCCATGCTCAAAAATTGTTTGGTAGGATTCCACTGTTTGCAATCACTGGTCGAAAATGAGTTCTAGTCTTTAAAGTCCACCACTAAGCTCAACAACTGCCACTTTTGATTAAACACAGACTATCCAAAACTAGTTTCCTGAGTCTTTCCATTTTCCACCATCATCCTTCAGCCCAGTCATAATTTTTGACTCAAGTCTTGGTTTTCAGTCATACCTAAGTGTAAATCTTACTATTCTCCCCTAACAGTATGTGTAAGATCCAGACATTTCTGTGCTATTAAAACTGTAGCTGGTGCTTTTCCACCTCACCTCTCAGCCTGGCTCATGCTACCTCCTAATACCAAGCAGAGCAAGATGACTCCCTTCGCACTGTTCAAAACTATGTTTCTACAGTCACCATGCCTGCTTGCTCTGCCAGAGATGCTTAGTGGGCCCTCCTCTGCCCATCAAGAGCAGCAACTCTGCTCTCCGCTTTCTGCCCAGTGGCAAGTCCAAATGAATCAGATGCTGAAATTTACATCACCAGTACTATTAATAATCAAATTTTCCTAGCTTGGTGTTCTCAGTGGGGAACCACCTGTTTCACTGCCACTGAAGGTCTCCAAAAACTTTTTATATTCCTGCCTTTGCTTCTGCAAACTCTTACAGATCAGACAGACACCCAGGCAAGTATTACACAATACGTACATATGCCATAAGCCATCTGGTCACTGTATCTTTCCAAGTCGAGGCGAATGCTTTGATGAAAGAATTCCAGCTTTGCTTTCAGTTGCTGAGATGCTGACACCATATTGTTTTTCATTTTGATAAGGTTGGCATTATACCGAAGCAGACTGAGCCTAAAGAATGAAACAAGAACAGCACATTAGCTGAAAAGCTGGACTTATGTGGCCAGTGCTGTCACATTACCTGAATGAAAGGCACAGCTAGCAAAAAATGTTGTAAGATCCTTGGAACAGGGAGTCTCAGTGCGGTCACAGACTCCATCTCACGTCCTTAGAAGTTGCAGGCCTTCAAAAGGCAAAAAAGGAAGTCCTTCCTCATTTCCCAGTTGGCTTTTTTTTACCAAGCTCAGTTAAACAGTCTTTGCAGTGTGGAGTATTTCTTAGCATTTACTGTAGTACATGTTGCCACTGGTGAATGCTGGCACCATTTTTATCACTTGAGAAATATGACACGGCCCATTCTGTGACTTAGTCATGGAACAAAACCCTACAAATATAACAAAGAGTTCCACTCATTCTGCCACTTCTGAAAGAACTATACTGGGCTGCATTAGGAGGAATGTTGCCAGCAGGTCGAGGGAGGTGATCCTCTCCCTCTATACGGCACTGGTGGGGCCACACCTGGGTCCAGTCCCAGGCTCCCCAGTACACCAGAGACATGGACATAATGGAGAGAGGCCAATGACAATTATTAATGACACACCAGAAGGCTGTGCCACTACACAGCAAAACCTGGACCGGGTGGAGTGTTGGGTGGAGAGGAACCCAATGAATATCAACAAGGGCAAGTGTAGGGTCCTGCACCTAGGGAGGAATAACCCCACGCACCAGTAAAAGTTAGGGATTAACCTACTGGAAAGCAGCTCCGCAGAGAGGGACCTGGGAGTCCTGGTAGACAACAAGTTGACCATGAGCCAGCAATGTGTCCTTGTGGCCAAGAAGACCATATCATCTCCTGAGGTGCATTAAGAAGAGTGTGGCCAGCAGGTGGAGGGAGGTCATCCTCCCCCCTCTGCTCTGCCCTGGGGAAGCCCCAACTGGAGCACTGTGTCCAGTTTTGGGCTCCCCAGTTCAAGGCAGAGAAGGAACTACTGGAGAGAGGCCAGCAAATGGCTACAAAGGTCATCAAGGGACTGGAGCACCTCTCTTATGAGGAAAGGCTGAGAGACCTGTGCCTGTTCAGCCTGGAGAAGACTTAGAGGGGACCTCATCAGTGCTTATCAGTATCTAAAGGTGGGTGTCAAGAGGATGGGGACAGACTCTTTTCAGTGGTGCCCAGTGACAGGACAATTACATTTGAACATAAGGAAAACTTAATTCCTTTGAGGGTGGCAGAGCCCTGGAACAGGCTGCCCAGAGAGGTGGTGGAGTCTCCTTCTCTGGAGACATTCAAAACCTGTCTGGCCGTGTTCCTGTCCAACCTGCTGTATGTAACCCTGCTTTGGCAGGGAGGTTGGACAAGATGATCTCTGAGGGTCCCTTCCGGCCCCTACAATTCTGTGGTTAAGGGACTGGAGCACCTCTCCTATGAGGTAAGGCTGAGAGAGCTGGGACTGTTCAGCCTGGAAAACAGAAGGCTGACTGGGGATCAAAATGTACACTGTCTGAGGGGAGGGCGCACAGAGAATGGAGCTAGGCTCTTGTCTGCAGTGCCCAGTGACAGGACCACCGGCAATGAGCAAAAAATTGAAACACCAGAGATTCCATCTGAATGTCAGGAAACTTTTTTACTGTGAGGGTAACCAAGCACTGGAATAGGTTGCCTAAGCAGGTTGCAGAGCAACCTGGCATCCTGGGCAACAAGCTTTAGGTGACCCTGCTTGAGCAGGGAGGTTGGACTGGATGACTTCCCTGCCAGCCTCTGCCATTCTGTGAGTCTGGTCTGTGAGTACATTCAAGGTTCAAGCTTTTTCAGTATTATCAGTGTCAGGCACTATGCAGTAGAATTCCTGGAGAGGAATAAGCTCCCAGCACAAATATGTTTTGTAACATAAATGTATATACAGCAGAGTGCTGTATAACTTTGGGTAACCAAAACTCCCTGAGATGTACATTTCCATGCAAGCAATCTCTGTATTTGCATAATACTGAATCTTCTGAATGAGAAGTAACAACTTACATGGCAGCTCTCTGGCCCTGGAAAAGCCTGCTATAATCTTCTTTTAGCCCAATCACGTAGTGAACTGCTTCTGCCCATACTTTGCGCAGCTGAGGAATTGGCAGTTGGATTTTACTATCCTGTACTGAATGTAAGAAAAAAAACAATTGCACATAAATGGAAGGACAATTCTAGAAAAAGACTTCAGTGCTTACAACATTACTATCCTGCTTCAGGTGCCTAAACTAAGGGATCAAGACACATAAGATCTGCTAAATTTTTATCTGATGCTGCTTAAGTGTGTATAGGCTTTTCATATTACAGCTCCCTGGGTATTTGACAGATTGCTACCGGCCAGGCTCCCATTTCAACTCACAGCTACAAGAGTACTCATTCCTTTGAACACTTTGGACTATTGGCACTAGCAGACATGGGGTAAAACACACACAGGCATGAAACATGGCACAAGGCAGGACCCAGGGTGGTTTTATCCAAAAACTCTATGTAACGCACTTGCCCAAGGCAGCAAAGCAAATATAATTGCTCCGTTTAATCAACATTTCCTCCCAGATTCCTGATGAAGATATTTAAGGGGAAAAGATGTAGGACTTACACGTGTTCCCCTACAGAGACAGGGAACTGTCAGTACAGCTGAATATCAACAGACATGTCATAAAAAGCCTTATCTCCACGCAATTCAACACAATGATGCCGTGAGATGCGTCAGAATAAAACAGCCCAGCACACAGCAAAAAAAAAAGATCAGGATGAATGTGAGCGACAATAGAAGGAGAGAGGGAAAACCAGCACAACTTCTGCAGAGCCAGGCCAAAGAAAATAAAGCTATTTAACAGAAACTGTATGTCACAAGGCATGTCCTTTACATGCAGTATCCCAACAGATGTCTAATGTCCCTTGACAGTATTTTTTCTTTCAGAGAGGTATACAAGGTCCTTCCTACAGGTATATTGGGTGTGTGTATATATATATATATGTACATTCATACATATTAGGTCCTGCAGATGACTGCTGTCATTTCAGGAGACACGGTAGAGATACTGATGATGCCAGGGCCAGGCAGCAGCACCAGAAAGAAGAGGGACCAACGGGAGCAGATCCATGCAGCAATAGACAGGCTCTACTCCTAACAACTCAAGAGGGAGGAAGGGCCTGGACTCTTCTCAGACACTTGACTCCGCTTGGTTAAACCAGAAGTAGGATCGGTGCTATGGAGTTCTGGCCACACTATCGCTAGTGTGAAAAACTGCTGGGAAGACATGACAACACTGCAGGTTTTGAACCTCTGCCAAGTGTTTCTGAAGACCAGTCCTAATCCATAACCTCCACAGGGAAATGACAACAGTTCTGCAACTTGTGCGACATGGCCAGTTACACTGCCTTGGCTCTGTGATCAGACCAAGGTGGATTTCTTCATACAGGGCCTGAATGATGAGCAGCATAGAATGAGGGACCCGCTCTTTCATTTAGGTGAAACAGAAGAGATGGATCACAGCTGAAATGCAACCATCCCCAACAGTACAGGGCGAAAACATAATCTGCATCCTCAGGGTGCTGATACAGGGTTCAGAAGCATAAGTCTAGGAGAGTTGTATGGAGAGTTGTATGAGGGCGACTGCTCATGAACATTCAAAGCATCCAGTCTCAGGAGACAGGACTACAAGGAACTGAACCCTGTTTGTACCTGAGCAGAGGGAGGACAGGAGAAACTAAAAAAGGGATATGTGAACAACTTCTTTAGACTCTAAGCCCTAAGACAAGATATATCTATGTGGGCTATCACTGCAAACATCTCCTGGCATGATGGCACTACAACACTCTGTGGGTGTGAAAGGACAAGACCCCTTAGCAGAGTAGAAAGCCATGCAAATGAAATCACAGTCCCCAGTCAGAATCTTCCTTGGTAGATGAGAAGCCACTTCTCAGTGGACGAGATGCTCAGTGGTGGATGAGAAGCTCAACATGAGCTGGCAATGTGCACTAGCAGCCCAGAAAGCCAACCACATCCTGGGCTGCATCAAAAGCAGTGTGGCCAGCCCATCAAGGGAGGGGATTTTGCCCCTCTACTCCTCCTGGTGAGATTCCCCCTGGAGCACTGCGTCCAGCTCTGAAGTCCCCAATATAAGAAGGATATGGACCTGTTGGAGTGAGTCCAGAGGAGGCCACAAAGATGATCAAAGGTCTGGAGCACCTCTGCTATGAGGACAGGCTGAGAGAGTTGGGGTTGTTCGGCCTGGAGAAAAGGTGGCTCCAAGGAGACCTTATAGCAGCTTTCCAGTATCTGAAGGGGGCCTACAAAAAAGCTTTTTACAGGGGCATGTAGTGTGATATGGGGAGGGGTGATGGCTTCCAACTGAAAGAGGGCAGATTTATATTAGATCTCAGGGAGAAATTTTTCATCATGAGGATGGTGAAACCCTGGGCACAGGCTGCCCAGGGAAGCTGTGGATACCCCATCCCTAGAGGCCAGACTGGATGGGGCTTTGAGCAACCTGGTCTAGCAGAAGGTGTCACTGCCCAGGGACAGGGGGGTTGGAACAAGATGATCTTTAAGGTCCCTTCCAACCTAAACCATTCTATGATTCTTTCCAGGATGTAGTGTGCAGACACATCAAAAGTTTCCCTCTCTACAGTACAAGATCAGGTTGCACGTATTACCTCCCAACTCTTCAACCACTTTGTGATTCCATTTAAGTGGGCAATGTTTAGATTTAGATATTTAGGTTGGGCAGATGCTGTTCAGTGCCCACAAGGGCAAAAAACTCAATTGAATTCTTAAGTTGCTCCATAAGAGAGTTCCCAAAGGGCAGATAATAAATTCGCTGAACTGTTACATCTACAAAATGTGAAGACACAGCACTATAGATGAAACTTTGCTAGGCTGCTCCAGGTTCTTAAACGGTCCTCTTTGAATGAAAGAATGCCCTTCGAGATAATACACAGATTTTTAAGGCTTTCTACTTTCATATTACACGAGAAGCAGTGCTCTCATTTCCACTCTGTCCTCCAGCATACTTACCAATGTAATTTACACAGTCAGAAAGACTCCGAGAAGCAAAGGGTCCATCATAGACAGTTTTGCTTTTATCAAACAAATAGACCACGTAGCTATCCCAGCCTCTCTGGTGAGAAAAGAGAAGAGAACATCAGCAAGACAAATGCCAAACATAGCTCCTCTAACCCAGAGGGTTCTGGTTATATCATTAACTTATTACTGTGGGCAGACACTCTTCTTATCAGCTGCCTTAAAAAACTAGGTTTGATAGATCTCACAGAAACAGAGAACCCTCTGCTAGCAAGTAATTTTATTTAAATATTTAGATAGAGTATAGCTATAGGAATCTACTTCTATTATCTGATAAAGGAAATAATGCTAAACCTTAAGAGTTACTATGCTTACAAAGCGAACTGTCCGCAGTGGGAGAAGATTACAGCAATTTATCTTCCCTAAGATTTTTAAATTCCCTGAGAATGTGAAAGACATTAAATGAACAGAATCATTCTTACTACGCCATCAATAACACACTGTGAAGCAGGTTTCCGAGGGTCCAGGCAAATCCCCGTTTCCAACAGCAGCTCCTGATTTCCAGTACTTATTCCAGTTTCAAACTCAATCCGAATCTGAAGGGAATGAAGACTTTCCTCAGGATGCAAGAGAAATGAAATAATCTTGGCAGAGGTCATACTTAGGATGTGTACTATCTGTAAAAAGAGTGCAAATTGATTAGAAACCACTGGCTATCAAAGACAAAGGACATAAAGGAGTGGGAGGGAGTATGTAGCAATTAACACATTAGACTGGGAGCATCAGTTGAGTTTTTCAATGACTACAACAATGAAGTTCAGGAGTAAAGCCCCACATCATAAAACTCAAAGCCTGGACCTGCAACTTTTAACTTAATGTCAGAAAAAATGACAATAAAACGCACTAATAACCTTCACAAGCCACAATGCAGTTTAATCACATCAAAAGAATGGTGACGAGCTAGCATAAAGACCATCTTGAGCCTCATAGACTCTGAGGCTGGTGAGAACTGCTCCCAAGAAAGGGAGTCCCCTTTCCTCCATACAAAAAAGCTGTTACATACCAGTGCTTGTCTTCTCCTTGTTCTCATGGCTCTCTCTCTAGTTTTACTGTATCTGATCAGAGACCGTAAAACCCAAACCACACCATGATATACAGATTTTGACAAGTCCCAGTTATGGGCACAATATTATGTTTTTCGGGCTTTAATTCCTTTGGACGTTCATGGACCTGGAGGTCACAGCATCAGTAGTGGATTACAGGAAAACTGTTATTATCAAATATGAAACTGTTATTTGATCTTGTCCAATCCTTTCTGAGATAACAGACAGCAATAGAAGGTCATTCTCCTACTGCAAGAGTAAAGCTAGAGATTGATATTACTAGTGATATATTGCCTTCAGATGTGCACTGACAGGCTGTATATACACACACTGCCTGAAATACGAAGAAAAACATCCCTCGTGATTCTTATGCAAAGCGTTTGACACTGTCCCACATGACATCCTAGTCTCTACTTTGGAGAGACATATATTTGATGGATGGTCCACTTGGTGGATCAGGAACTGGCTGGATGGCCGCACTCAAAGGGTTGCGGTCGACAGCTCAATGTCCAAGTGGAAATCAGTGACGAGTGATGTAACTCAGGGGCCAGTACTGGGACCAGTGGTGTTCAACATCTTTGTGGGAGGCATGGACAGTGGGATAGAGTGCACCCTCACCAAGTTTGTCGACAACACCAAGCTGTGTGGTGTGGTTGACACGCTGAAAGGAAGGGATGGCATCCAGAAGGACCTGGACAGGCTGGAGAGGTGGGCGTGTGCAAACCTCATGAAGTTCAACTAAGCCAAGTGCAAGGTCCTGCACCTGGGTCGAGGAAATCCCAAGCACAAATACAGGCTGGGAGCAGCATGGCTTGGGGGTGCTGGTTGATGTGAAACTTGGCATGAGCCAGCAACATGAGCTCACAGCCCAGAAAGCCAACCGCATCCTTGGCTACATCAAAAGCGCCATGGCCAGCAGGTCAAGGAAGGTGATTCTGCCCCTCTCCTCTGCCTTTGTTAGACCCCACCTGAGTTCTGCATCCAGCTCTGGGGCCACCAATACAAGAAGGACATGGACATGTTGGAGTGATTCCAGAGGCCACGAGGATGATCCAAGAGCTGGGGCACTTCTACTGTGAAGACAGGCTGAGAGAGTTGGAGTTATTCTGCCTGGAGAAGAGAAGGCTCCGGGGAGACCCTATTGTGGCCTTCAATACTCAGAGGGGCTACCGGAAAGATGGGAAGGGACTCCTTATCAGGGAGTGTAGTGATAGGACGAGGAGAATGGTTTTAAACTGTAGAAGGGTAGATTTATAGCAGAGATAATGAAGAAAGGGTGGTGAGACACTGGAACAGGTTGCCCAGAAAAGCTGTGGCTTCCCAATCCCTGATGGGGTTCAAGGCCAGGCTGGATGGGGCTTTGAGCAACCTGGTCTGTGGGAGGTGTCCCTGCCCAGGGCAGGAGGGCTGGAACGCAATGATCTTTAAGGTCCCTTCCAACCTAAATCATTCTATGATTCTATGATCCTGCAGCTGGATGATGCCAGGATTATAGCTTTGCTTTTCCCTTTCTGTCCTGAGATACTTTCAGTAGGCCTTTAAACCCAGTAATAACTCTCACTCACCTTCAAATTCAGTATGTGGTCCATCATTAGGAAACATTTTGGACGATTAGTCTCAGGATCTAAACCTCCACCTCTCTGTTGCGGATCCCAGTTCAGCATCAGTTGCAACCAATTTTCCATCGGTTCTACAATTACACTAAAACATAAGGGCCATAAGAAAGAGAAGGCAGATACTCTACAACATGCAGTCCACTTACGAAACTAGGGTCTCGCAACAGCAATAAGGTACAACTCTTTGGTTAGAGGCCAAACATCCACTGAACATACGAGAAGAACTCATTTTGTTGCAATCACTCATTCTTCAGTCTGGAAGGGGAGAAAAACCCATGCAGAGTGAGTATCTCCACTGTAACAACAGTCTTCACTGACCTCCACAGGAGCACAGGCCCATCCAATAGACCTTGCATTACACTTCCCCTCTTCCCGAACCCCTATTCATTGAGTCAAAAGCATCTAGATAAGGGGGAGAATTGGTTGGTTTGGGTTTTTTTTTCCTCCAAAATCCATCTGTGATACACATAAAGTTGAACAGCTTTCAAAGCTTGTCTGCAGAATAACCATCCCCGTGCTGCAGTGCAGCCTGGAAGATCCTCCTCCAGGTTTATCCACACAAGCAGCACGTAAGTCCAAAGCACTGGCACAAAAACATGTATTTCATTCTCGACTTAATTTTCCTAGAAATCTGCCAGTGCCATGAGTTGTGCTGCACTGCTGGGCACATCTGAAGACACAAGTGCTAAATAAGTGACAAATGATCAGTCTGACTTCTGACTTGGTTAATTCAGGATGGAGGCCCTCCCGGAGGACTTTGGTCTGAGCCCTAGCCCACAGCAGAGTCAATGTCACACAGCCAATGTCACACAGCTGTCCCCACAGATGCAGATCTCCCACTGTTCAGGGCCCTGTCCCAGGTACACATCACCAGCTCAGGGGAACCTTTTTCCAGTGCCCAAATTTCATTTCCCTTGTTGTAACTCATGGTGGTGTCTTTCTTCCTTTTTCTGTGCCCCTACAAGAAGAGCCTGTTGTATCTGTAATGCCCCAATAGATAGTAGAAGACAAAATTAGACCCCCCTTTGCCTGCTTTTCACCTCACTGAAGAAGCCCAGCTGAAGGCCTGGTACGCTCTACTCAACAGGCTCTGATCATCTTTTTGGCCTCTGCTGGACCCTCTGCAGTTTTCCCAACATAAATACCAGAAGCTTCTGCTTTCACTTGAGCTAACTCAAGTACTTGGTTTATGAGATTCAATACTGTCAAGTTATCAGGGAGAAGTTACTCAGTGGCCTTGTGGTAACGCGTGGAAAGCAGTCACAGAGTTCACGCTGCAGGGTGAACTGCCATCATCCCACCAACTGCAGGGTGGGAGGGCCCAAAGAATCAAAAAAGAGCTGTGTGGCTAAGGGGCTATTCCTTAAGAGCAAATGGTAGCTTGCCAGGAGCTTGAAACACTGCTTAGGAGAAATAAGAAGGACCTCTCAGGGCTTGCGATAAAGGAGGAGGAGCCCTCAGTTTAAAAGACAAGCCAAAAATGATCACAAGTAGCCATAAAGACATACTTACCCACAGAGGCTGTGAGGCTCTGGCAAATGGGTACTAAAGTGAACCTCCCCATTCATCTCTTCAGAAGCAAAGATATGCTTTGGGTCTTTTTTCTTGATTTTTTCATGCCTAGAAAATAAAATTATTTGTGGATATATCAACAATATTACTTTTGTAAAGGGCCAATTGCATACGTCAGCAGTCTGGTAGCTTTAGAAAACAAACTCTTCTTTCAGGACCAAGACATTTCCAAACAATCCACCAAGAACACTTCCAAGAGGAAGAGGGGAGCCCTTGCAATTGACTCTGTCTCTGGAAACATTTTTCCACCTGCTTGCAAGGAGGTCTGGAAAGTAACCTCACAGCCCAGGTGAACAAGGGACTGTATCACTACTCCCCATTATGTTTTTCTGATGCCAATACACAGACTCATTTATGATTATGTTTTTTGATTCAAATTTCACTTGTGAAGGAATTCTTATGACCAGAAGCTACCATACAATGTAATGAACATTTACTAAAATACACATAAATAGCCAATCAAACTCTCATTGATGCTACTGAAGTATCAACAGCTTCTGCAAAGCTTAGCAGACCATGAGCCTCAGCATTTAGCAAACAATAAATCGTCCATTCTGGTGCATGCTGTCACCTCACAACACACAGTAGCTGTCATTCATAGAATCATAAAATCACTTGGGTGAGAATCGCACCTAAAGACCATCTTGTTCCAATCCCTCCACCCTAGGCAGAGACACCTCCCACCAGACCAGGTTGCTCAAAGCCCCATCCAGCCTGGCCTTGAACCCCTCCAGGGAAGGGGCAGCCACAGCTTCTCTGGGCAACCTGGGCCAGGGTCTCACCACCCTCAGAGTGAAAAATTTCTTCCTGAGATCTCATCTAAATCTAACCTCTTCCAGTTGGAAGCCATCACTCCTCCTTGTATCACTACATGCCCTCATAAGAAGTCCCTCTCCAGCTTTCTTGTAGGCCCCCTTCCGATACTGGAAAGCTGCTATAAGGTGTGCCCAGAGTCTTCTCTGTTCCTATTACCTGGCATCACCACTCACAGAGTAAGTGTCTTACCAGGTAAATGGCTGTAGATTATGTAAGAAAGGTCTAAATCCCGCAATGCATTCAAACACCATCGTTCCAAAGCTCCAGTAATCAACAGTAACTGAGTAGGATTTATTCTCAAAGAGTTCTGGAGCCTAAAAAGGATCATAAAAAGATATTTCAAAAGTGGTACTTCATCTGTTTTCTTGCATTTCTGCAGAGACAAAGCTGCATATAGGCATGCCTTTCAATTCCAGAGCAATGTGGGGACCCTGATGCAGCCCCACAGTGGGTCAGGGCCTGGAGCAGTGATTGGGATTGCAGATTGGGAATCCAGGAGGAGATGGGAGGGAGTTGGGCTTGTTGTGTCTGGCTGTGGGAAGGTAGGCTGAGAGCAGTGCCCAACCATGGCACAGGAAGGGATGGAGGAGATGGATCGGGGCCAAACTCATCTTGGAAGTGACAGGTGATACAATGAGGGGTAACAGCCCCACGAGTGGCTGGAGGGTTCAGGACAGACACAAGAAAACACTTCCTCCCCTGGAGAGGGAATGCCCTCAGGACAACTCCCCAAGAAGGTACGGGATCTCCATTTTCGGAGGTCTCAGTGCTCAGCTGAGCCAAGACACAGCTGCCCTGACCCAGTGCTGGTGACAGTCCTTCTGTGAGTGGGAGGCTGGACAAGGGACTTGTAGGTTCCTTCTATAAACACTTCTGTGATTCTATAAAATGTGGCAATACCACATTGCTTGTATACATGAAAAAACCCAAACAATTCTTACCAAATATTGTAATGTTCCAACAAATGAAGTGCATAAACTTCCCTGATCCAGATCCTTTGCGTATCCCAGGTCTATTATTTTGTGAACAATCTGTAGACAGTTTAAATAGTTTGCCTGAAGATCAAATTCAGAGAAAAAACAAAACAAAACAAAACCCCACCAAACAACCCAAAATCTGTGCAGAGACATCCACAGCATACACTCAAGAAGAGGAAAGCCAGAATGGAAATTGTGGAGAAATTCCATGGTGAAGCTTCAGCACGTTACATGGTGTTAAGGCTTGCTGTTTCACCAGGTAAGCTGGCACTGTCCATCTATCTCAGCTTAGACTTGACTTTCTTTAAAGCAGCTTGACAGCTACAGCTTGGTTGAATAGAGTATCTAGCTTTTTATCTGGGAATTGAAAGTTATTTGTTTAAAGAGTAACAACAGAGAAAACAATTTTCACTGAGAAGTCCTTTAGGCTGACTCTTGGAACTAGCTTAATTTTACATGCAGCCCTCAAAGCCGCAAACACAAGGATACACTACAATCTCATATCATTCAGATTCTGTTCCTGGTAGCAAGAACAGAAGGAAGCAAACGTTGTTGGTTTCTAATGATAAGGATTTAAGAATAAGGAAAATACGATTTGTGGTTTCAAAAAGACATAAACTTCTAATAAATTCACAGTTGAGATTTCAGCTCAGTTCAATGCCACAAACTACTTGTCCTCTTTTACTTCTGTCAGGTGAGATGAAGCTGCTGACAACTTCCAGAAATGACAGCGGGAACACCACTGATAGAGGACACCTGACTTACCTTCCCACCTTCATCCTGAAGAACAATATTTTCAGGCTTTAAATCTCTGTGTATAATTCTGTTCTCGTGCAAATATTGGATACCAGACCCTGAAAGACATGTGTTTGGTTTAATACAAAATAAACTCACATTGATTAAAGATACACATGATAAAAATCTAATATTCCTGACATTGGAGTTGACATCAATACATTTGCATTTTAAAGCACCGTTAAGAATGATTGACTTAATAGATTTGTCAGATTTATGCTAGGACTGAACTAGTTCTGTTTCCTCTGCTCCACAGAAACGGATGTTGCTACAGAGTTCAGATGTCATGGCAGGTCACATTTTACAGGCAAGCGAGAAGGCAGCTGAATTGTCCTCAAACTGTAGAGTTACAGAATGAACCACAGCACACAGGCAAGTAAAACAGGTCAACAAAATGTGCAGGCAGCTTGAAACAGCTCTGCATGTCCTCTAGCTTAAGATCTTGCTAAATTAACATCAGAACAAAAAGACCTATTTATATATGTGAGCATGTCATGCTAGATGCTGATGAAAGAAAGCACTGAAATTAATTAAGCAAATGAAACAACTCGACTTTCCCTTTGACCTAAAACTACTGCGAAATAGCAGCTGAAGAGCTTCTAGTAACTGCCAAAGCACCCCAATGCAAACCACCCCACCAGGGAAGGGACTCTTCAACTGTGATGAAACAGAAGCACAGCTGGAGCTAAAAGATGATTCCTCGATAGCCTCTAGTTAAAGTCACACGGAACAGCTGAGCGAGGTGCTACCAGCAACACCCTGGTCTACATTAGCAATGCTGAACTTTGAAATTCAAGGCTCTGGTGAGGGACTGGTCTGCTCCAAGTAACACCAGTTCTGTCACTCCCACTGCTAAAAATGAAATTCCAGGACTGCTTTAAGACAATCTATGTGGGGGCTTGTCCCCAGATGGTTCCCAAACTTGTCCCCCAGGTTCCCAAATTCTCCTTTCCCAGATTCCGTGGCAGCACAAGCACTGCATGAAGCGCTTGATCTTGGGACCAATCCAGCTGGAAACCACTGAGAAAAAAACCCCTCAGGTTTTAGCCAGTCTGGTTTTCAGAACCTGTTCCTCACAGGGCACCGGAGTGGCTGCAATAAGAAAGAGAATAGGAGCATGTGCCCCAAAAAAGGCAAAGTTCAGGACTTTGACTTGTGGCAATGGTCCACATTTCAACTGCTTTGAGGGGACTGTGGAGCCACTAACAACAGCAAAGAGAAACAGGAGAAATCCTACCCGTGAGAAGGGGAATACCGCTACAGGTTTACCCAGATAACAGCACTAGCTGCTAAATAAAAGATTATCAAGTGTGTGTTAGCCACAGACAAAACAGCAAAAGAGGACTTCCAAAGTTGGCTTTGGTTTTTGTAAGTCAATTTTTCAATCTTGGTGATGTGCAAGTGGAAATAAAACGTCCCATGAAAGGCCCAAAGCAGGTATTGTATTATTGTATTTTCTCCATTCTCCATTATGGGGTATTTTAAACTTTCTTATTCTGGTTGCACATTGTGTAAAGCCTACTTCCAACCAGCCGTGACTGTAAATTCATTACAGGATTATGTTAAGAACATTCAACCAATATGCCTTGTGCACAGTTCAAACAATTTCTTCCACCAGGGAGAAAGTCCAGAACCTGCACTGATTGGCCAGTCATTTATACCATTAACAGCTTCTAACTTGCATTTCTTCTCTGCCGCTTTTTCAAGCCTTTGCCAAAGACATTCAACTTCTTCTGAAGACAACAGACCCTGTTCTGCAGGCACAAGGAAAGTAAGGATGAGGGAATGCAGAGCCGCGCTTAATTTTGGGACCTCAACTGCAAGCCTTCTGAGCACTGAAAGAACAGAAGCCCAGGACAATGTCCAAAATGCTTTCTCAGACCGAGACCAGCTCCATTCCTACAAGAGATGGATTATCTGTAAGAGAACTAAGGAACCCATGAGCTCTATTGAGGAGCTCTCCTGGAAAGCCGACTTTCTAGAGAAACCATCTGTAGGCATCACCCTCCATCAGATGATTTGTCCTCCCCAAGGTTACCCAAGAAGCTAGGCACTTCATGATGGACGGGAAAGTCAGTTTCAAGTCTCACATTCTTTATTTTCTTACAGTACATGCTCTCAGTGGTCAAGAACTTGGCATCAAGCAAGCTAAAGCTCAACAGTTTTAAAAATAAGGTATTTATGAAACGCTTCTGGAGACCATCAAGTTTGTGTCACAGAATCCATGGATTACTACAGCCTTGGGAAATGGCTTTAAAGCAGGCACCCAAAGGTATCAGATTAAACAGTTCCCCTATGAGCAGTGCTGTCACCTTGGGCTACTCCTGTAAAGATTTGCTGCCTGCTCCCTTTCCAAACTGCAGAATCTGAAATCCATATGATATCAGACACCTGCTGACTGCAGAAACAAGTTGATATCTGGCTGATTCTCATCCTGTCATCACTCTGCCGCCCTGTAGGTTGCTGTGAGACCTTCCCTAGGTTACGTTCCTTCAAGTGACATGCAGTTTGGCATCTCCAGAGCCATGAATAGAAACGGGGTTTGAATGGAAAATCATTACCTTAACAAAACAAAATACTAAGGTCATAGCTTCATACAACTGACCACTACATTCCAATTCATTCCACAAGCATATCATTAGTGCAAGTTTCTTGTCTCTGTGATCAGCAGGGATACCAAGTTTATCCATGGGAATAGAAACTGGATTTGTTTTTAACGCCCTGTTCTTGTTAATCCTCTTTTCAGGGTCACCTTAAAAAGCAAAATGCCATTACACGTAACAACAACAACAACAAAAAACCCCAAAACACAAGAAAAGCATTAGACTACATACCAACATCGCTAAGCAGAGAAAGTATTTGACTTTCCTTAAGTCCACAGCAGTTTTCTGGTTTGTTTAGCAACTACAGTAAAGAAAAAGATGTTTAGACCAACATTGCAACAGTTAACAGTCAACATCTTCCATCTCCTGCTGTCATGACAGAAAACAGCAAAGCTTAAATATAACTCTAGTTGAATGAGGTAGTTGGCTTTGTGAAATAAAAGGATGGGGGCAAAAGAAAACAACTCAGAACAAAATGAAAATTCACTGCACAGAGATGAGGTTGAAGAAGATGTGGGCTGCTAGAATAGTACCACAAAAGCATGAAAACCATCAGAAAGCAAATGGACAACAGACACTGTCAGAGCCAGACAACTGCAGGCAACTGGGATCCTGAGCCTCCTGGAATTTGCTCATCCCTCATCTGCTGAAGTTTGGCTTGATGGGATTTGGGAACACCCCATCATAGAATGGGTTGGGTTGGAAGGAACCTTTACAGTAAGCAGGGACACCTTCAACAACATGAGATTGCTCAGAAACCCATCCAACCTGGCCATGAATTTTTCCATGGGTGGGCCATCTACCACCTCTCTGGGCAACCTGGGCCAGTGATTCACCACCCTCATTGCAAAAAAATTTCTTTCTTCTGGAGGCATGTAGATTTAGATTAGATATCAGGAAGAAATTTTTCACTATGAAGGTGGGTTGGAACTAGATCATCCCCTTCCATCTCTAACCATTGTATGATTTAATGACTCTAACAGAGCTTCTTCTATTAAGTGTGCTGCAGCCAAGTGATACCCCGCCCTATTGAAAAGTGACCCAGGTATACCAGCCCCTGCTCCAAGAGGCTGCCAGACGCTGCGTAGCCACCTCCGTAGCCACCAACACTGCAGGCACCTTAAAACCAGAAAAGGGCACGTTCTCCAATAATAGTGCTACTGCCACAGGCTGCCTCACTCCACACGAGTCATCTGCTCAGAGTGCTCGATCACTGGCTAGCTCTGCCGTGGGACAGACTCCTTTCTGACCGAGCTCCCACAAGAAGAAATTGCTCAACACTTCAGCACACTGGCTCCTATGGCAACCACCTAGTTCAGCCTGAGCAAAAGAGCAGATCATTGGCCTGTGGATCACTGGAGTGTCCCAGTATGGATCACGACCTGAACTCTCAAGCCTCCCTCCATTTTAAAGACCTTCTTCATCTCTTTTATCCCCTAGTGACAGAATCACCATAGGAACCTCCTTCATAATCACTGTCTTAATGATCTGTCACTAAGTAGCTTCAGCAATTTCCCACATATGTGATCTGATTGTTTGATTTCCACACTGAAGGCTTCCATAGATCACTGAGGCACACCTCTGCGCTGCAGCCATTCCTCCCATGATGTACCCTCATGTTTTTGCCTACCTCTCACACTTCAGGCACCACTAGTAGTCAAACCTATGTGGTGGAGAAGCCAAACTTCAACATTTCACTCCTTAAGTTCTGGGTAGATGGCAGGAGAAGCGGGGCAAAGTCAGAAATCAAGCTCAGAGCCCACAACACTACCCTGAAAGAGCACAAGCATAATAACGTGCATGGCCCATAGACAGAAGCAGATGCTTTTCCACGCTTCATGGAAGATTGAAGATGTGCAGTGAGACATTAATAGCAGTGCAAAACACAAATGATGCCAAGTGAGCATAAGAGAAATATTTAAAGAAAAGCACGATCAGAAATAAAAGTGCTTTTGTTTTTCTTCAAGAGACAAAGCATTACAAGTGATCAAATGAAATTAAGCATTTTACTTCCTAAATTGTCCCAGCATTTACGCAACTTTTAGGTGTCCTTGCCCAGGACAGGAGGCAACATAAACCATTCTATGATTCTACGAAAGCCAAACACACCGGGTGGAAGTATCTAGTTGAATTAATGCTAAAGGAGTTCCATGGAAGTCGACACTGATTCAGGATAAAAGAGTATCTGCCCTTGTATTTTTCTATGTCCTCTGGTTTCAAAAACACAAGCCTCATTTCCCACGTGTTTTTTTCCCAGTTTACATTTACTTCCCCACACCCATACCTAAAAAGAAAAGGTGCCACAGAACATACATGGTTTCACAACCAGTTATAGAAACACCATTCACCCCACTTATTTTGCTAAATATCGCAAAGCAAACCAGACATTACCTTCCGGAGGTCACCCCCTGAACAATATTCCATAGCCAGAAGGGGAACGTCGTTAACAAGAAAGTTCATCTCCTCAGGAACTTCACAGGCTCTTACTACATTGGGATGGTTCAACCTAAGCACATGGAAAGCCGAATGAAAACCGTGACTCCTCTTTTGGAGGAATGATTCAACAGATTGTCAACCATGCATGTTTTATGTTTCAGGTACAATTTCTGTGACCCTTGCTGAGAAATATGCTCTTCAGCTGGTACCTACCAGTATCCAAATGCATAAAAGCTGTACTTTGGGAATACACAAACCAGCGATGCGCAGGACCAACATTTCAAAGTCAAGGCACAAGACTCGGATGATGGGGATCCAGGCTGAAGCTCTGGATTCCTGCACATTCCTGGCAAAGTTGTCATGTATTGTGTTTCTGCATGTGGGGACAGTTTCCTCCTGGTCCAAGGTTTTCATAGGAATCCATTAATGTTTGTGTAACTGTACTAGGGAAGTACCTAGGCAGGTGAAATCCATGCACACAGGGAAGGATTTGTTTCTGCAACTGAATTCCAACAGCTGTTTCCTGATTGTCTCTAATATAAATTCCTCTCAGGAATAAGACACATCCAAAAGGAAGTGAAAACAAGTTACTTCTGTGTACACCTCTAGAAGCCACCACAAGAATAGCTGTAGTTGTGCAGCTCAGTGCTTCCATTCAGAAAACGGAGTGAAATGCTAAACAAGAACAGCGATCACCAAGACCCAACTTACAAACTCAGGTTGCCTGCAAGTGGTTTCCTCTAACACTAGTGCATACAGTGAGCAAGTGAGCAGTGAACGAGAAGGCAGAGCAGGAGGCCAGGAAAGCTCTGTGCAGCAGGGGCACTACAGGTCTTGGTGAGGACAACTTGGAACACAACCAAGCAGTGACCTGGCTCCCACCAGTGAGATGGAGTATTTCACACTTCAGGATCTCTCTCAAAAAGGGAGGAGGAATTCTCAGGTCGAGGGAGCCACTGTATGAGACTCTGACACCCTGCTCACACCCACAATGACAAACCTGGCCAGCTCTGGTTCACTGGCACATCAGAGCAACAGGCTGGAGAAAGGGACAGCGGGCAGTGTAGAGTACATAGGTTCTCACGAAAAAGTGTTAGGAGACTCTATACCTGTGGGGGCATGACAGGAAAAAAACCCCAATTCCTAGCTCCCGGTTGCTAGATAAAAGAGGAACTGCGCAGTTTGGGAATATGTGGGTGTCCTCGTGTTACCACATGAACGCCCAATGCACAGTGTGGTGTGAGTTTGGAGGAATTTAGGTATCACCAGGGAACGGACAAAAAGCCCAGGCAGCACCACAGCACAGAGGGTTCTCATCAACTAGTACCGCACGGCAGAACCACCTGGACATCTTAAGACGACAGATAAACCCGCACAGAGCTGTTAGGTGACAAGCAGACACTCGGTCCAGCTGGTTCGGGGACTGGCTGTCCCCATGCCCTGGTCCCTCAGCCCGAATGATTCAGGGACTGTCCCCTGGCTGCCCGGGCCGTGCCGTCTCCTTCCTCACTCACTTCTTCATGATGTCGATCTCGTGGCACCAGCGATCCTTGTTCTTGACGCTGAGCTCCAGACGGCAGGACTTGATGGCCACCCGGACGCCCGAGTCCTGCGGGACACAGCGCCATCAGCCGCTCCGGCCCCGACCGCCCCCGCCCGCCCCCGGCCCACACCGCCCGGCCCCACCTGGTGCTGGTAGAGGCAGACGTTGCCGAAGCCGCCGGTCCCCAGGCGGTCCCGCATCTCCCAGGGCCCGCAGCCCCCTGCCGGCTGTCCCCGCAAGGCCGCCCCGGCGGGGGCTCGCTCCGCGCTGCCACCGGACCCGGCGGGGTGAGCGCCCCGCTCCATGGCGCCACAGCCACTCGGTGCTACCGGTTCCTCCGCCTTTATTGCCGCGTCAACGATCGCCCGCCCCCGCTCGGCCGCCGTCACTCCCGGAGGGCGAAGTCGAAGGGCTGGAAGTCTCGGCGGAAGGCGCGGGCCTGCGCCGCCTCCTCCTCCGCCGCCCGCCCCGCCGCGCACCGCCGCCAGTCGGCCTGCTCCGGCAGCGCCAGCAGCGCCGGGCTCGCCAGCACCGCCCTGCGGGGAGCGCCGCTGCGTCACGGCCTGCGTCACGCGTGACGTCAGCGGCGCTAGGAAGAGGGGAGGGAGGGAGAAGGCGGGGAAGAGAGGGAGGGAGGGGAGGAGGAGGAGGGCGGGGAAGCGGCGAGAAGAGAGGGGAAGGGGCGGGCACCGACCTGCCGAAGTGGAGCGGGAAGCGGCCCCGGATGCGGTGGAAGAGCTTCTCCCCCGTGTCCAGCTCCACGTAGAAGTAAGGGGTCCCCGGCTGCGCCACCTGCGGGGGAGCGGGGGTAACGAGGGGGGACAAGCAGGGAGAGGGCAAGGGGGGAGGGGAGAGGCGGGGATGTCATGTCATTTCTCTGATAATAACAGGAAGATTTTCTTGCAAATCCCTATCCGAGGGAACCTAAAACTGCCTCCTCCCTCACAGCTCCGGAGGAGGGTTGGTGTTGGTATCTGAAGGAATGAATCCAGCAACCCCTGTGCAGAGCTGGAATCATTTCGGGATCAGCAACACATCCATTGTTCATGGGATCTTCACCCAGAACAGAATACACTTGGCACAGATCAAGCTGCCTCCAACAGCTGCAAGGGACTTCAGAGGGATACCACCACCCAAAACCAGACAGAGGGAAAGTAAATTCAACAGGTGAAATCTTGTCTCGTACTTGCGTGATATCTGAGTGTTCTGGGATTTCTACCAATTCAATCTGTTGTTCCTGTGCCTGTGCAATAAAGGACTCTTTAATGTCTTCAGGAGTGCAGTGGTCCAATGGGACAGGAATCACCTGGAAAGGGAGGATGCTTCCGTAAAAAGGAAAAGATAAAACAAACCCACTTACAGAAAGTGATCGATCAATCCATCACTGGAGCTGGTATGCTCCTCAGCACCGCTCAGCATCATCACAGAAGACAGGGCAGCACCCATCTGTACAGGCTTAAACTTATGAGATTTTTTTTTTTTTGTGTAGGAGCTCAAAAAAAATGCTGAAAACTAAAAGCTTGAAAAAGTTCTCAGCATAGTTTCTCCTTTCTGATCTCTGTGGTAGTTTAAGGCCGCTCTGCTACAGTGACAGACCTGCCAAATACAGAAACCACCACAATAAACCACTAAATGACTGAAACATAAGGACAAAAATAAAAATAAAGGGCTGGTACTGGTAGACAATGACTAGAGTTCTGCGGATATCTTTAGATTTCAGCTTAGCACCACAGCAAGCACCACAACTCACATGCCAGCATGAACCAACTGGAGTCAGATCAAGGTCTTATCTGAAAACTTCGTGGTGTTTTTGATGAGTTCCACACCGGGCAAAACCTTCTTTACATACTCAGTATAACCAATGCTGTGCTGCTCTAACAGAAAGAATTAAAGGACTGTAGCAGAACCAGCACAGAATCCCAAAACTGTAGGGGTTGGAAGAGACCTCTGGGAGACCACCTAGTCCAACCCCCTGCCAAAGCAGGTCCACCCAGAGCAGGTTGCACAGGAATGCGTCCAGGTGGGTTTGGAATGTCTCCAGAGAAAGACACTCCACCAGCTCTCTGGGCAGCCTCTTCCAGGCCTGTGGCACCCTCAAAGAAGTTTTCCTCATGTTGAGATAAAATTTCCTGTGTTCCAGTTTGTGCACTGCCCCTTGTCCTGTCACCACTGAGGTCACTGTCCAGGTACCACTGAGAAGAGCCTGACCCCATCCCCTTGACACCCATGCTTTAGATATCTATAAAGATGTATGCGATCCCCTCTCAGTCTTCTCTTCACCAGGCTAAACAGGCACAGGTCTCTCAGCCTTTCCTCATAAGAGAGGTGCTCCAGTCCCTGATCATCTTTGTAGCCACTTCCTGGCCTCTCTCCAGTAGTTCCTTCTCTGCCTTGAACTGGGGAGCCCAAAACTTGACACAGTGCTCCAGATGGGGCCTCCCCAGGGCAGAGCAGAGGGGGAGGATGACCTCCCTCCACCTGCTGGCCATGCTCTTTTTAATGCACCCCAGGAGACCATCGGCCTTCTTAGCCACAAGGGCACATTGCTGGCTCATGGGCAACTTGTTGTCCACCAGGACTCCCAGGTCCCTCTCTGCAGAGCTGGTTTTTAGTAGGTTAACCCCTAACTTATACCAGCATGGAAACCAGTTTTATTTTTGCTCTGGCTCCATCTGTAGGATGACTTCTGTCCATACTCTAGAAAGGGACAGAATAAAGAAAGAATTCTGAAGATTTTGAAGAACTTTCCAGTAATTTGCAGAGAACCGTGTTCTTCCAGGGTGCCACTAAAACCATACCTGTAACTGCAGATGCTGACTCCTATAGTTTCTTTCAAACAGGACATATCTTTTTCCCTTGCTTCTGAAAAATTCCTTTAGGGCAGACTTGTATTTGGTCACTTCTTCCAGCACCTCCGAAGACAAGTCAACCACCGACTGATAGTGGCCAATAGGCAAAATCAAGACATGATCAGGCAGTAAGCCACCTTTGGCCAGGGCGAGATAGCACTAGAGTGAAACAATACACACCAGTTACTCCCTGCGAGCAACACACACTTACCGTGCTGTGGAAGTTTACTCTCTGACCATATTCTGAGTATCCCCCAGCCTAGTGATTCTCAGGAACAGGAAAGTCTCCTCCTTTGTGTCACTTATTTTATTAGCACTTTATTAATTACTAGAGGAATGAGAAAGAGTGACTGCTAAAGGATACAAAACATTAATCTCTTGAGTGCCAGAGAATGCCTTGTCTGCAGCAAAGTCGCTGAGTGAACTTCACTACTGTGGCTAGAATTTCTTACTATGACAAGAAAATCCACTTGAAAATTATGAAGAGCTTTTAAAATAAGCCCATGGAAAAACCCATCCCTGTAGCAGTTTGAAGTGGATTATGCTACACAGGAGCAGTAACTTTAAGCAAAGTGCATATATCAATGAATGAATTAATCTCCAAGATGTTCTTTAAGATGTCAACTTTAAAGCTATCTTATCTTCTGTTTAATCTATATATAGTAAAACTGAATGTATATATAATAAAATTGAAACCAATCATCCCATAACTCCAGACAGTGAATCCTGCAGCCAAGGCAGGTCCTAGTTTACAAGGAGTTCACACTGGAAAAGTTCTGCCATATGGTAACTTAAGAAAACCATGAGGGCTGGCACAGCAAAACGTGTTCTGACACTGTCATCCAGCTCTGCTGCTGGAACAAAACTGGGCAATGCTTCATTTTTTAAAAGGCTATCTATATATTTATGTCTTTTGTAGGGGAGATGTGAAGAAACTGAAAACAAAACCAAGAATCAGCTTCAAATCAAGTTTGTTTGGGTTTTTCTAAGATTTAAAAATGGAGATTGATATTTATATTGCTGTGTCTTAGCACGATTCTGCCACCACTTAGCAAAGAACATGCTACCGGTACTTACGTGCGTGCCAATGCTAACAACCAAGTGCTTCTCAACGTCTGGGCTAGCCAGGCAGAACCAGCAGGGCCCCATGGGCTGTGCTTTATTGGGAAAGAGAAACAAGCGTTAGCACAAGGCATGGAACAAGATCTGGAAGAGCCGTTATTTTCCAGCCACCCTTCCCAGTTGATAAAACACTGAAAATGTCAGAAGGACACAGTTCCTGGAAGCAGATCTGGTCACAGAACTCGTGCCTCTGGGAAATTTCAGCAAAAGAGGAGGTGGCAGCAGTCACACCCTTCCTGACTGCCATGCTCATTGAGGGCTCTAATTTAATGGAAGAGCGCTAATTCCAGGAATTTAGTGGTTATAGCTCACTAATGGGAAAGCACCAGCAAATTCAAACACATCAAAATGAGGTAAAATTACTGCATAAGTACAGACAAGGACAGATGCTGCCAAACACACTTGGCAGTTCGGCCCTATTCATCACACTCAAAACACCTGGAATCGCATCCAAATTGTGATACCTGAGCTGACCTTTAAGGTAAGCTGATGGCACTAACAAGCTAGGTCTTTCCTTAGGGTCACACGCTATATTCACATCCTCTGCAGGTTGTGTACAGGATTAGAGAAGCAGCTTTGCAAATACTATAAACATGAGGCGGCCCTCCCGAGAACCGCAGAAAACCAAATGTCCAATTCTGGGATTAATTTCCAAGCAAAACAGTGTAACAAGGTTCTCTTCTCATGGTATTAAACTCCAGTAGGCTTTGGAAGTTGTATGAATATTCACAATGGCACACTATGTCCTACAGCAGTGATGGAGGAAAACAAGATACATTCTTGCGTCACACATGAAACACACACATTCTTTCATCAAAACTGACTGCCATTATAGCCAGTTGCTCTTCTGCAGTGACACTGTGTTTTAGTATACAGTAATTTAGCCTGTAGAACTGTTAAGTGCAAGGACTATGCAAAGGGACTATGCAAATCTAATAGATAAAACCCAAACAACTAAGTCTCATGTAACAAAGGCAACCAGCCTTTCCTACCAGAAACATTTTGGAAGAATGTCTCCTTACCTGCTGGCAGTGGGAATAGCTTTTATAGAAACAAAAGGGGAGGCTGACATTTTAAA
Source organism: Gallinago undulata (assembly GCA_026546715.1). Lineage (NCBI taxonomy): Eukaryota > Metazoa > Chordata > Aves > Charadriiformes > Scolopacidae > Gallinago > Gallinago undulata. The sequence goes on along the minus strand of JAOTQQ010000002.1, from coordinate 10,357 downwards.
CCCAAATTTCTTTGTAACTGAGACCAATATTTCTAAAGATAAAGGCTTGCAATAACACTGTCAGTAAGAAGTCATGGTCCTTGAAGACTTCATTTCAATTTCTTCAAGTCAGACAAACTCTAATGAGATTTACAGCACAGAAATACAGAAGTAACAGAAGAGCTTCCTCCCTTCCCTGTTCATTAACACTTGGTGAAGTCACAGCACAGAACAACTGATGTGGTGTTTCAAGAACTCATCAGCACCATGATCTTGCAGTCCCTCTGAATGAAAACGTGCTGCTTTGTGAAAGTGCCCGTAGTCATGTTCAGAGGGTAAATGGCATCAGCCCCACCGCAACCACCACAGACCCAACTACCTTTGAAACTATCCTTTTGACTTTTCATTCATCTATTGATTGTCAGGTTTGTAGGAAACAAGGGACCCTTCATTTCTCTGTATCCAACAGCATCTAGTAGAGTGATAGAGCACATTGGCAAGCTGACATTGCTCAACAGCTTGAGAAAAACAAAGAGTGACATGTTTCAATGCCTCAAGGGACGAGCTCAGGAACAAAGCATCCACATACTTACGGGGTTTTTTGGCTTGCTTAGGTTGGGAGTTCCCTGCTGCTTTCTCATCTGAGGGACGTTTCTTTCCCTGATGCTTGTTCAAATCAAAGAAAAACTGACAAGCTGGTTCTTCCTGTTTAGAAGATGAAAACCAAAGCCCAATATAACTGCATCACAAAGAGTCACAGTACGTAAAAGAATTTGTCTTTTCTTGAAGAGGTTTATAACCACCTTTGAACAACAGCAAAAGCATCAATATACTGGAAAAGAATGAACTGAGCTCTCCCAGAAACACATCTGACTTTGCCTGCCTGGATATGCCACCTCAGCCAGGGAAAAAATTCTCAGAGAGCTGTCCCAAATTACCACATTCTCCTATTTAGCCACATTCAGAATTGCTTGATTTTATAGATTATTCAAATCTCATTTTCGCTTGACAGCCAGTGCCAAATGAATGCCTGTATTTTTGGAGATGTTAACCTCTAAACAGACTCCCACAGAGGCTGAAACCACTTGACTAAATTGTCATGTACAGCAAAATGCCATTAGAAGGCTTTAATGCTGCAGAGGAAAGCACTTGGGAAGAGGACAGCAAAGAGCAGGGCTGCTCATCTCATGCCAGCTTAGCTTTGCTTCCCACATGGGAGCACAACTGCAGTCTAAAATCTAACCCATGCTGGAAGAACCAGCATGTACAGGGGAAGCATTTTTCCCAGTTAACTCCGCAAGCTTTCATGCCTGTCTTCAACTGGATATTGAAGCTCAAAGATACAAGAATTTTTGTTTCCATCAACTACTGACTGTTTAGTCTATTTAAAGCCTTACTCCCAGGGGTTGAACACAACAGCAAGTCTCAGCTGGGGGCGGAGAGGTTTTCACAAGTAAAGGGATTAGGAGGTACCTGTTACCCTCATGCTGACCCACACTGTCAACTGGAAGGAGCCAGCTCTTCGCTCTGCTTGCATGCTCCAGGGAGAAAGGCTGGAGAGCAGCAGTGCCTGCACTTCCTACCTGACACACTATTCCAGCAAAGTCCAAGTCAAGTGTAACTTCAGGCTGAGTATTTTTCCCCCCTGCCAATGATTTCCCAATTTGTTTTTCCCCATTACATTAAGATACAGACATATCTATCACATGTCTGCATTAACAGAGTATCCCACAATGCTTAGAGGGAAAATCACGCTCTACACAGAGAAACAATCTTGAGTCTCTACACAATCCACTTGTCTGATGATCAAATTATAAAGTCGACAATTTCAAATCTTTTGACACCAACAGCTGAGTGTTCAAGCCCCAGGAAGGAACCCTTCTGCCCTCAGGTGGCAAGCAATCTATATTTAAAGGAGCATGGAGTTGGTAACTCAGGACACTTGGAAAAAACCCAACACAACAGTGCCTAAAACCTAGCTCACCAGCATTGTTGAGTGCAAATGCAAAATCAAAAAAGTAGCATCTGAGTAGCCAGCAGACTAAGGGAGAAAACTGGGGACTAATTTGTAGCCTATAAGCTTAGAGAGAATAAGATGGTGCCAATAGGGGACAGTCCTGACAAGGAAATAGATCTAACTACAGCATCACCATGCAGACCTGCAGGAAGAATCATAGAATAGTTTGGGTTGAACGTCATCTAATCCAACTCCCCTGCAATAAGCAGGGACATCTTCAACTAGATCAGGTTGCTCAGAGCCCTATTAGTCCAACCTGACTTTGAATCTTTCCAGGGATGCGGCATCCACCACCTCTCTAGGCAACCTGTGCCAGTGTTTCACCACCCTCAGCGTAAAAAATTTCTTCCTTATATCTAGTCTACATCTCCCCTCTTTCGGTTTAAAGCCATTACCCCTTTCCTATCGCTACAGACCCTACTAAAAAGTTTGAGCCCATCTTTCCTGTAAGCCCCCTTTAAGTACTGGAAGGTCTCCCAGGAGCCTTCTCTTCTCCAGGCTGAATAACCCCAACTCTCTCAGCCTGTCCTCACAGCAGAGGTGCTACACCCCTCTGATCATCCTTCTGGCCTCCCCTGGACTCTCTCCAACAGGTCTATATCTTTCTTATGTCGGTGGTCCCAGAGCTGGATGCAGCACTGCAGGGGGTTCTCACTACAGCAGAGTAGAGGGGCAGAATCCCCTCCCTTGATATGCTGGCCATGCTGCTTTTGATGTAGCCAGGAGATGGTTGGCTTAAGAAGGGGAAAATTGTAACAAACTCCCATGCGTTGCATCTATACAATTTGGTTGATGCAAATAGTTCATGCACAGCCCAGAAATATTGGGCAGAAATATTCCAACATTAAAGCCGAACATTGTTCTAAGCTCCGTAAACACAGGGAGTGAAACCAGAGCGCACACATGGGGAGAAGCGGCTACCTCTGCACACAGGGGTGCTTTGGTCTTCTGAGCTTCCTTCCATGACTTTCGGTATGGATTTTCGGTGACATCCTGTGGCTGTTTCACCAGCTCTGCTGGGTCCATAAGGCTCATCGGTGTAATGCTGAAGGCATAGAGATACTAGAACAAAAACAGATGGCCCAAATGCAAGAATCTTTTGCCATGACTGCAACTGTGAAGACATCAGTTGTGAACTAAGCCACCCTGAAATGGTAGCACACCATTTAGCACTGCAAGAATTCAGCAAATCAGTGTTTAAATTAAGGCAGGACATGAAAACCACACTCCTTGTGCCAGTCTCCCATCCAGTACAACCAAGAGTTTATGGAGTGCTTCCTCATTCCAGTTTAAGGAAAGTTCTGTTTGAAAAGCAGCAGTGTATCCTAATTGAAAAAGAAACAACCTTGATCCTTGCCTGTTTCCAGGTGTTCTTTCTGTCCAGAACTCCTGGATTTTTTTTTGTTACCAGGCCTGGTTCCTATGCCTTCTTAACCACTAAGCAACCTGTCTTTCTACACCAATATTCTGTAACTTTCTCAAGGGGAGAATAGAAGCAGGTTAAAAAAAAACAAACCAAACCAGACCCTTCCCATCCCAGAAGTTAGTAATTTTTAGTGATGTGTAAGCACTCCTTTGGAAATTCACTTCCTTCTTAAAGGAGGCCATATGAACAGAAAATACATAAAGCAGAGGGGTAAGAAGACGAAATGGCAGCTTTCTAACCACCCTCCTCTGCAGCTGTCTTCACAACTAGATGCTATTTGACCAGGTAGAGAAGAACAATGGTGTCTCAGAACACATCTTGCAGCACTTACCCTTCTAACATAATGTGCAAATGGTATCTATTACTCAAGTGAAATAGATCTCTCCACTTCAGTCAGGCTTTTAAGGGACAGACGCTGTCCTCTGGCTAGCCAACGCTGGGCTTACTGCCCTATTACTTGTACTTGGGAAAAGAAGAAAGATTCAAGAGTGTCAGTACCTTTTTCTTGCTTGTATTGCCAACATCAGCAAGTGCAATAAACCTGCTCACATGCTGTGGGGTCTCCTGTAGCACTGTGTGATTTCTGTAAGGAAGCAAAACAAGACTGCGCTGACAGATACAACATAGAAAAGGACAGCAGGAAAATGACATGTCCTCCGTGAAGCTACTCACACAGCAGGTCAGCAACATACAGCCTTTGGCCAAGGGCCAAGAAAAAGGAGAGCTGAGGACACACAGATTTATCTAACAGCAAACAGCTGCACAGACCAAAATGACATCTCATTGCAGTCCAAATACAGAGAGGAGAAGACAATTCACTAGTGATATACACACAGCTATTAAGTGTTTCCTGTGGAAAGGATAATAATATTACTCAACACTAACCTGACAGCCTTAGTTCTATGTGTAGGTTGTTCTGACACCTGCCTTATGTTACTAGTCACATTCTATATACAAAATTATGACTGAAAACACCACTCTCTTGACTACATGGGAGTTTTTCCATTATACGTTTTCAGAGATACACCCCTGAATTAAGCTGAACACTTGTGACTAACGGCAACCAATTTGGCATCAGTTTTACAGCAATGTACTGGGACAGGTGGTGTCAGCAACAGCACAGTTTTCAAGGCAGCAGGAATTACAGTAATAAGATGCATCTGAGAAACAATCTTGATCCTGTGTCAGAGCTGGATGACTTCATAAAATAATTTTGAAGTTGTACTCCTGTCTTCATTAAAAACTGAACTCTATTTAGAAAATAAATGAGAATTCACATGGTCTTACAAACCTGTAAGGAAGTCTTTCATAATAGACCTTCTCCAGAGCAGCAAAGTGGTACCTTGGTTTGAGACTTGCAGCTAGATCAGCTACTAACTTGGAGCCACACTTCTTGGTATCTATTCCTCCCTATAAAATAGAAACCACGTTATATTCAAAAAACACCTGTCAGACTGTAGTGAAAAGAAATGGTATCATACAGAACTGCAGGCTGGAAAAGTAGAGACTGACTATAGCGGGCACCATTCCTTGGAAGGGTGGGAAAAAAAGTCCAAAAGGCTTGATCTCTTATTGCCAAGCAGAGCCTACTCATTTATTCCATTCTGTGTACCCGGGGTTTACATCCATTCATTTAATCAATCCACATTTTTCTTATTTTCCTTCTCTTGATCTTGTGAAGCCAGGGCAGCACAGAGTGAGTTTGGAAAACACCAAGAGATGTCCAAATCATTAAGACAAGTTTTGATCACATGCTGAGAGTGCCAAAGTTTACTGCATGAGCCAAGCAAATAGGAAAGCTCTGAAGTTTTCTTAGGAAGCACAATTTTATTCCACTCCCATCCCTGAGAAGTCAGAGCAAAACAAAACACAAAAAGCAGACTTCCAATCATTTCCTTGGGTGAAGGCTTTTCTTGTGCTGCCTCTTCCACACTAGCTGACAAGTGAAGTAGGGAAGGAAAAGGGCAGGGGAAGAGAGAAACTCAGAAATAGCCTACGTCTGTCACCTGTACCATGTTATCCTAGGTAAAAGCACAGGGAACAAGACCCTGACAAGGGGCAAGCATCTGTCACAGCCCTTAATTTTGGCAACCAGACAGCTACTAACACACCCTCGAGAAAGTAGTTTTCTTTTGTGCTGTGTCCTCAGACTGGCAGCATTGTTCCACAGCAACTGCAACCAACTAAATTCAGAGCAACATTTGCAATCTGATGAAAGCTACTGACTCAGATTTTTTCAGGCAGGGACAGATCCAACACCCCGAAGTTTCACAAATATCCCTCCTGAATGGTTCTTCTCTGAAAAACCAGAATAGCCGCTGTCTGTTTTTTATTTTTAGCTTTCTCAAGCACTCAGAGATGACCTAATAGCCAAAATTACCAAAACCAAGCAGAAAGGTAATCCTTTGTTAAATTCAACTGGAAACCCATTCCACCAGAAAACAGAACACTTACCGGACTGTTGGCAAAAGTTCCTACGTGTCTGGGCCAGGGGGATGTCAGCAATATATCAACACCTTTGAAGTTTGGGGTTGATAACAAAGATGTTTTTAATTCCGCCACATCCTTTGCGTTAAAACTGTAGGCAGGAGCTGGCTCATCCTGGGACTCAGTGCCACTCAAGTATGCGATCTGCAGTCCAGAAGAACTGCTGTAAAGACCTCGACGGCCTGCATTAACAGAGGCACACATTTGAGATGTAGACTTCGCAAGTAATCTCTTAGTCACATCATAGACAGAGGATCAAATTCAGCAGTCCTGCCTTATTCTACTGAAACTATCCTTACAGAAAGCTCATTTTCTGTGCCCATAAACTCTGGTAAGGACATGTTTTAATACAGTGACTCAAACCCTCTTGAGTCTGCTCAGACAACCCCCAGCCTTCTCTCCTCACTGCTATCTTGGTCCCCCAGAGTCAATCGATATCAAAAGTTGAGTATGAAGGCAGAGTGACAAAAAAGCCAACTGCAAGTGCCCTTACTTGTTATGTTTTTGTCAGGTGGCATTCTAGAAAGACAGTAGTTTTTCCTTTTAGCTTTGCTACAGCTTCGTTACCTTTAGAGTTGACAGTTCTTACCTCTGCTATACCAGTACAGCCTCAGAGCATAGGAAAATCATATTTCAATTAGGAAACCTTCTCCATACAAAGACAGGCATGTTATGGGAATAAGATATTCACAAAGAACAGGCTCTTTCAACCACTATTGCTTTTGTTTAGCAAGTTCAGTGTTAGACAACAATAAAAAAAGCAGGGTTCTCTTTTACATTTTCCATAGCAGATTGTATCAGCCTCTCAACGTGCAGTTCAACTCCACTCTGAACCCCGGAAAAATAAATGCCACCTTAAAATTTCCAGAAAAAGGAAAAGCTTTGAAGTAGGAAGATCAGAAACCATTCAGACACCATACAAATGCACATCCCTTATCACAAACCACCTGCAGCCTTACCTAAATAAGTGATGTTCTCAGCTAATTCGCAGCCACTGACGTCTGGAAAATAGCTGATGGTCTCTTGGTCATTAGCACCAAGCACGTAGGTTGGAATTGGAGCTGAGTAAGAGAACCACATGTACTTGGTCTGCTTTAATTCAGGTACATTAGCACAAGTTGGCCCACATTCACTAGGAATTGCAGCATTCCTACAGACCCCAACAACCTGCTGCTGTTCTCCTTAAATAGGAAACTATTGCTGTTTTGTATTCAGTGAACAGGGAATGACTGGGAATTTCTATGAGGGAAGCACCAGGAGTGGCAGAAGGGCTACCCACTGGCAGGCATGCTGAGATCTCATGGCTTGCTGACCAAACTGCTGTAAACATCTACATAGAGCTTCTCAGACTACATGGGCTGAGAAAACAAGGATTACTCCACATGGCAGCCTGCAGGCTGAAACTTTAAGGAGGTGATAGTAGGAACATTAGTGGAATACATCCAGGCAAGGAGAGAGAAGACCCTGACACCAATTAGCAGCGCCCTTTGTCTCTACTAGCACTGCAAACAGTGCCAGCCAGATGACCCAGGCATAGGACTTGACTCCCAAATCATGGGCAGGTGGCATGACACATGCATTTTTGTGCTCTTGCGTCCAAGAACACGACAGAAATGAGTTTTGTTTTAAAACAAACACATTCTGCCCTCCTGTGTGGAGGTTTCCCACTACAGCTTAACTCCTTTAACATTATACTGCTTAACTGCAACTTCTGAATTCAAAACACACTGAGATGAGACAGCAAAGTGGGTTGCAAAGTAGTGCAATATCCAGCATCCAGAGTAAGAATGCCTTCCTTACCTTTCTTGGCCCCTGTGCGATACTCTGCCCATTCTGCCTCTGAAGTAGCGCCAAAAAAATTTCCAACACACAAAAGCATCTAAAAGGAAGTAAGAGTTGCCATTTGACCAAAGATACAACACACCCCACTTTTTCATTATATGCCATATTTTCCCAACATGTGACGTGCATCATTTCATCAGGATTTTGTTTGGTATGGTGAAGAGGTTCCTCTGTGTTTATCACAGAATGGTTTGGGTTGGAAGGCACCTTAAAGATGATCTAGTTCCACAACCCTGCCATGGGCAGGGACACCTCCCACTAGACCAGGTTGCTCAAAGCTCCATCCAACTTGACCTTCATAGGATCACAGAATGGTCAGGACTGGAAGAGACCTTCAGATATCATCTAGTCCAACCCCCAGGGCTGCCAAGGCAGGGTCACCTAGAGCAGGTTGGACAGGAATGCATCCAGGTAGGATTTGAGTATCTCCAGGGAAGGAGACTTCACAACCTCTCTGAGCAGCCTGTTCCAGGTCTCTGGCATTCTCACAGAAAAGAAGATTTTCGTCATGCTGAGACGGAATTTCCTGTGTCACAGTTTCTGCCCATTGCCCCTTGTCCTGTCACCAGGTACCACTGAAAAGAGTCTGGCTCCATCGTCTTGACACCCACCCCTTAGATATTGATAAGCATTGATGAGGTCCCCTCTCAGTCTTCTCTTCTCCAGGCTAAACAGAGCCAGGTCTCTCAGCCTTTACTCAGCACAGTCCCTGATCATCTTCGTAGCTCTTATCTGCATCTAGTATTAAACGTGTAACAGCAACATTAATAGGTTTAAATGCAACAAGGCAACAGTCACTCTCCCACATTCTCCGTCCGAGGGTTAGAGCTCCTCCCAACACTTTGGTGCTGGGCAAGGAGGGCTGAGGGGGCTGCAAAAGCCTACCAGTCCCTTCATATCCCAAGCAGAATGAGGTAGGAGCACAGCCCTGGAGGGGGGCAACACCTATCCAAGCACCCCTCAGCGGGAAACCCACCAAGGAGCTTTTCCCAATTCGCACATGGAGTAAAGATATTTGTTTCATTCCAGTTCTGCACCATTAAGGGTTCTAGGCAACAATTTGCAAAGTGAGCGGACCTGTTAGGAAATACTCAGGGTCTTTTATACAAAAAGGTAACGAAGGAAAATCGCATCAAAACAGCTGATTGGTCACTATATATTGTCATTATATAACAAAAACTCATTTGAGCATGTCCCAACTCCTGTCTGGCTCATTATACTAAGGTGGCCTTACACTTACGTGTAAAATGTCCTCCTGGAGATGTATTAAAATTATCTAAGGTAACTACAGGCTATACCTTCATTCTACCAGCTAACATCCTGGTTACTGTTCAAGCTTCTATTCCATTGTAGCTCCACTTGGGACAATGGCTAACTTCAAGACTGGATTATTTATATTTGTGGTGTGGTGGTGTGTTCTACCCCTTCTCCGGCTCCTGCTCAGGCCATAACTGTCAGTGGGAGTTTGTAATGGGCTGCACCTGGACTTTGGGGGATGGCTGTCTGGAGTAAGGACCTAAATATTTTGTTGCTATGCAAATATGACAAAAGGTCAATTATCTTACTCCATAAATAGTGGACAGCCCAAGAGCCCTTGGAGCTCTCCTGCACTGCAATAGGCTGCATGCCAGGATCTCCCCCTGAAGAAAGATGCCTCTCAAGGTTACATCTTGAGGTTGAGAGATTCCTTGCCACAACAGATTCTCAGTAAGTGATTAATAGCACGCTAAATTTGAAATCTTAGCTAAATGATATAAAGGATTGATTGCACATATATAATCCTTCAGACATAAACCGCTGACCAAGCCTGGGACCCGGACTGGTCACCCAGAATCCTCTCTGGGAAGGAATTTATAAATCCAGGGGGTCCTTTCTGAACCTTGTGACTCAATGGGATGTCTCCCTGACAGTGTGTCTGACGCTGTCCTCTCTGCAGTAAATAAGAGTGTACCTTGACATTGAATCTCATAAAATGCTATAGCATTCACTATCAAACTTCGTTACATCACTGTTTTATATTAATAAATATTTCACTGCTGGTGATATGAGCGATTATCACCATAGGTGCTATGAGTGAAGCTAATCACTCCACCTGCAACATAGAGGCTTTCTGTGTCGGGGGCTTCCTATTCCCTGTTGCTATGGTTTCAGAGCAGGCCATCACATCACAGCCGTTCAATTTTGTAGACTTTTAAACTTTTTTTTACATCACCATCACCCCGTGCAGGCTCCTCGCCCCCACCCACCCCCAGGGGAACCCCAATCGTATCATCCAGTCCCCGAGTCTTACATCAAAGTGTCCGCTCTTGGCCTGGACTGCCCGAACTCGGCCGAAGAGAGCTTCCAAGCACCCCTCCACGTCGCCACAGGCCAGCCTGCAGGACAGGACGTTGTCAGGAGCCGCCAGACCACAGCCCCGCCGCCCGCCAGCATCCTCCCCTCCCTCCACCCTCCTCCTCCTCTTCCCCACCCTTTCTCCTCTCCCCTGTGCTTCTTCTCTTCTTCCTCCCCCCATCCTTCTCCCCCTCCCCATCCTTTTCCTCCTTTCCTTTCCTTCTTCCCCCTTCTCCTCCCTTCCTCCTCTTCCTTCTTCCCCCTTCTCCTCC
>JAOTQQ010000001.1:206387220-206453314 GCA_026546715.1 Gallinago undulata | reverse complement strand
TCTGTTCCAACCTGAACCGAACTATTCTATTCTATTCTATTCTATTCTATTCTATTCTATTCTATTCTATTCTATTCATCAGCTTGGTCTACTGTGGAGGGCAGTGTAAGGAGTAACATTAATACTCGAGAATTTTTCTTATCCCTCTTGAATCATATCTATTTTATATATAGATCTTCGAAACTGCTTGCTGACACATTGCAAAAGTATCCCTGAGCTATATAATCTACACAGTTCCTAGGAAGATGAGAAAAACAGCCTATAAAGGCTAAGTAAATACCATTCACCCAGGCAAAATAGAAGTTTTGGCTTGATAACAGAGTTTATAAATGCTGCTGGCATTTTGGAAGGGGGAACAGGGTGCAGCAATCCAGATGCTGCTTAAAGAATGTGGGGAGAGAGCATCTGGAACTAAGTTTTCCAAAAGAATGGAGGAGGAATAAAGCTACTTCCTCCTGTATCAGCTTCTATTTTTCTCAGTGCCTGGGCTGGAAAGGGTGTGGTGGGGGTTCTCTTTAGCATTGTTTTGCTCCTCCTTTCCTGTCCCCCTCTTTTTGTTTCTGTACCTCCTTCACTTTCTCCTCTTTACTCGTACTACCTGTTCCAAGACATGCAGCATAAGGAATGCAAAACCTATCCTACATGTTTCTTGTTTCCTGAGTCTGGGGACATGACCTAAATAACTATACACATTACCAAATCGCAAAGCCAACGCTGTAGTATCATGTCTTATAAATGCTCCTCAGAATAACGGAAGCCAGAGAAAAATGATCCTGACGTGGCAAGATCTGAAGTAGAGCATGGTTGGAATGCAAAGTCACATCCGTGAGGAGGTGGAAGAAACTGTCTCAAACCCAACCCCATCTCACTCTTAGCCATTCCCGAGCATCTCACTCCACAGCCGAGGAGAGAGCTCGCGGCTAGCAGGAAAACAATCATTTACTGCATAGGCATTATATTGAGCTCAGGAGTGGTGAGAACTGCATATGTTGAGAGTAAAAAAAAGAGTGAGGTTCAGCTGAGGCTGGCAGAACTTGAAGGTCAGTATATAGATTCTACTTAGTTAAAAAGAAAAATGAAAAAAATATCCCTGGTAAACTCAAAAAAGCTCCAAAAATGGCAAAGATACACATGCCAAATGCAAAACTGGCATGCATTTTTGTTTGTGTGCATAATTATGCTATAGCGCCAATTAGCAAAACCAGCAGCAGTACATAAAATACGTAAGACAGAACGAATGCCAGTAATGCCACTAAAGATTGTAAATTACAGGTTGTAGGTGGTCAGCCAATGCCCCCCAAAGGTTATTATCTGCAGCAGGAGAGACACGCTGCTGTTGTGCCACTTGACCTATTGTTTGACTAAAGGTTGAACTTGTGCTTTGAGAGATCAAATGGCCCTGGTTTGTGGAAAAAGGCAGCTCTTGCAGGAAAAATGGCAACTGGGGAATGCTCAACCGCAATTTCAAGCCAGCAGATTCCTTCTGATGCTGCCAGTTGCACAGTCCTCCAGAACTCTCTCACGGCCTCTGCAGTCTATCTGACTACCAGATTAAAAGGGTAGTCAATTTTGATGCTTTGAGTTGAAGTCTCTGTTATCTTGAACTTCAGATTCCAGCTAAAATACAGTTTACATTGTTGGCAGCTGACAAGTTCAGCTAGCAAACTCTGACCCTTCCTTCTACAAGAGGAATGTACCCAGTGGGGCAGAGAGAGCAAAAGACTGTGCATTGAACATAAAGCAAATGACATCTTCCAGCATGCACCAGTTTCTCCAGAAGACAAAGCAGCCTCTTCAGTGGTGCATGACAGGAGGATGAGAAACAACAGTCATAAACTGAAACAACAAGAGGTTCTGTTGGATATAAGGAACAGCTTTTCCACCATGAGGGCGGTGAAGCACTGGAATACGTTGCACAGAGGTTATAAGGTCTCCATCCTTGGAGATTTTCAAGACTGGACCTGACAAAACTCGGTGCATCTTGGGCTGATGTTGGAGCTCACCCCACTTTGAGCAGGAGTTTGGACTCTAAACCTCCTGCTTTCCTTTCCAACCCTATGATTGTGTGATATTCTTCCATTCACTACAGACCCCTGCCCTGGGGAGCTGATGTCCATCAAGTGAAAGAATACTATTTCCTCTGACTCCACTCCATTTACTTCTCATTGCCTGCCTTTCCTTAGTAGACTGCTTCACAGCATACACCTCCTTGCTCATGTGGCTGGTTCAGACAGTTTTTTGAGCTCTAAGAATCAATGGACCAGAAATGTTTCTCAGTGTAGCTACAAAGTTTGCAAGAACATATTAACAGACAGTTCTTTTAACACATATTACTTATTTATTTAACCATTGTTCCCCACTCGTCTGGTAGGAACTAGACATTTTCATTTGCTGGCACATATCAGTTGGCCTGATTTTGTTCATAAATGTGAAATTTGAACCCTCCTTCTTTGTATCATTCTAATAAGCGAGTCATGTGAAATCACATTTCGCAGTGGATACACAACTATCCTTTCAATTTTTGCTTTTTGTTTAGAACTCATAATCCCTGTGACCCATATAGGAAACTGACAGCCGTATACGCATCCATGCATATATTTTGACATATGGCTTGGGCAGCTGACTACAAATCATGTCGCTTCAGAAATTGCTAGCTAGCCACATAGGCTTTGCCCTTTGCCATCCAGTAATGACACCAGCTACTTCTGCCTGGAATAGTCTTTGAGGAACCAAAGGCTGCAGTGCTGTATCTAGAATCCATAGAAGATTGACACTAAGACATGATTTAGGGAGAAGAATGTTCTTAGAAGAAATTTCAAAGAAGTTCTTGAAAACTAAAAAGAATCTTCATTTCAAATTTAAAAACTGGTCAGGAACTTCATTATGAGCCATAATGTGGCTAAATGCTAGATGCTGCCATGTCTAACTTAAGGCTTGCAGAACTAGAGACCTATGCTTCCTTTCCTCACAGAAACAAAGGAGGCTGAGGTTTACAGTTAAACGTGCAGAGCTTACTGGGAAGTACCTGTCACACTGTCGTTATTGCCACCTACTGTCTGTGTTTCCCTCTCCCAGCAAGTCCCAGATGAAGATGCAAAGAGGTCTTAGCAGCTCTTGAAGAAGCTGTTAACAGGCACAAGTTGCAGCCCAGTATATTGAGGAAAAACAAAATGAGTGTTGGCTTATAACAATTTTTTAAAATGTGGTGGTTTTCTGTAGTGGGACCAGTAACATCCAAGATGATGCTGGACAAGCTAAGGATAAGAATCACAGTGGCTGTCTCAAGAGAAGTCAGCACCAAGTATTAGGCTTCTCAGGATGGAGATCAGAAAAGCTTCATGCTGACAAGTGAGTGGGGAAGCAACCCCACTGATAGCATCGAGCATAATGTCTTTGACTCAAACCCCTTTGATAAATGACTGAGTTAGGGCTTGGGGAAAGAGCTGGACTGAATCCATGTGAGGATCTTCTTCTCTCAAAAAATTAAGCAAAGCTCCATTTGGTTTTAAAGTTCAACTGCTTTAAGTTGTGGCTTGCACTGAACAAAGGTGGGTCAAAAAGCAGACCCAAATCTGGGGTCTGCAGAAGGCCAATTTGAATCGTACCTTACCAAAACGTAACGGAAACCAACAAGCACATTATGGGTCCTTCCTCTCTCTGGATCAGTTAGCCTTGATTTTTTTTGTGCTCAGGAGAACAGAGTAAATAAGGCAGAGAGAACTTCTGTCCCTATATCCTATTGCCTGCAGTGGTTAGGGGACAGCCTACGGATTATTTTTTTTAATGGATGTTGCTGTAGTTTAAGAGTGTAACTATCTCCATATTTTTTGACATCCTGGGCCCTGACATTGTATATTATCTCCCAGCTATCGCCGAAAAAGGACTCTAATTAAACTTAAAGTAAAAAATGCTATGGTTAGGCCAGAGATTGAAAAAAATATCCTTCTGGGCTGAGAGAAAAAAATGCTGAGGAAGCTTACAGGTCATTTATGGAAAGATCTCAGCTATTTTGGAGTTTAGTGCTTCAGTCCTGGATGCATCCTCCTTAGCAACAGAAAAATACTGGTCAACAGAAGCTGTTTATTGCTGCCCACTTCTGAATAGTGGAGTTGTGTTATCATTCCCCTGATTGCTGCAGACAAAATCCTCTAGATTAGCCTAACTGATGATCTAAACTAACCTGACCAATTTTTTCAGAGGTGGATTCTCCGTTGGCAAAAGGAGCAGTGGAGCAGCCACCACTGATAAAATAGAGAAAGCAATGTGTTCCATCAGCAAAACTAGATTTAGGGGAAGACATGTCTCTGATTTTACTACAATCACTTTCATAAAAATGTGAAAATAACTGAGCAATAATGTGGGCGTAAGAGCATTTCCCATTATCTAGAAAACTGGATTATTTTATGAGTAAGATCAACAATTCAGTAAAATAATGACTTAATTATAGTAACTTGCCTAAAGGGTTTTAATGTGAAGAGTAGAAATATTTATGAATAAATGAGGTCTTAACAAAAAATTTGCCATGACACTGAAACCCATCAGATTGTTCTGAAACATGGTAGAGACCTCAGTTGAAATGGCAGATTCAAATGACACAAGATATTTGCTGTGCAAGAGGTTAGTAATCCTCTAGTAGCAGAGTGTCAGATAAAGGGATCTGATGTTGAGTTTTCTATGTCTGATCCCATCTGTCCCATTGTAGTCTTTTGGGTAGACTGTCCTAAGAGTAAACTGCACACCCAAATCAGCAATAAAGACCCTACTAAGATGGTAATAATTTGGTATCTTTTCAAACTAAGGACATGATGAATTTTCTTTCCTTCTTGTTGTCTTCCTATTAAAAAATAGCTTGATGTGGACAAGGCATAGCAGGGATAGATTTTAGATAAAAGAGTAAAAGTAGGTTTTTACTTTGAAAGACATGATTTGTGAGATGATTATACGTCTGACAAGATGTACTGCCTTGTTTTTACCCCAGTGACTAGGCGGCTTCTTGCTTAATTTTATTTGCAAACAGCTGCAAGACTCAGCATGTGAAGAGAGGAATGCCACGGATGAGTATTCTGGGCTGGCTGCCCAAAACTTGTTATGATCATTATACATCTCTCACACGGTATCCGACAGTTTTCTCATCTTCATACGTGATTCTTTGTGTAAAAGGAGAGCTGAAAGGGCTATATATAATTATGCAACTCCAAGGTAAGTAGTAAAAAGTCAACAACAAAATTAGAAACTGAGAGAAACATGAAATGATTTCTGGTTTCTTAGTGCACTGAGTAGTGCTATAATAATCAAGGTAGCAAAATTCTGAAAATAAATCCAGTGGTCAGCAATTCTTAACATAGGAAGCTGAGAGAAAACATGGAACTTGTGCAGTCTCACTTCAGAAGTTATCTAAAGCCTGGTCTCTGCAAATGGAGTACATTACCTCGTTAACATTGCTAAATGCATTACACTTGGGCATATTATTTGCAAATAAAAAGATTTTTTAGATTTTGTGTTCTTGCAATAACCTGCATAGTGTTTTTAAATGCTCCATTTATAAGGCTTCTGCGAACTGTCATACGTAGTCTTCGTTGATGATTACATTTTTGATATTGATGCTACTTCTTTCAGTGTTTCTGCTGCTGCCTGTACAGAGAAGGCTGCAATGGAAATCTGCCTCTTTACTTCTTCCCAGGCTTCATGTTGTTCAGCTTTGTTTTTAATGTCAAACATGGCATCATAGATCCCTGGGAATGATTCTCCTGCATACTTGTTATGGCTGCTTGGAGCAAAGATAACATGTCTGTAGGGAAGTTGAAGAAAAAAAAAATTCTACATTAGGAAAATAAAACATATTATTTTCTGAATAAAACTAATTTGTTTCTGTATCATGTTAAATTCCTGACACTGAAGATATAAATAAATAAGATTATTGCAGCAGTAGTACTTATAATCTATGAAGCAAGAAAATAACATAAACTAAGCTATTCCATGTGAATTCCAGAACTTTACAGGAAAGAAGACTTGAGATAAAGTTGACTAAAGTACTTTCATTTTCCTCATTTTAGATGAAATGGAAAGATTAAAAAAAGCCAGCTTCTTTTCTCACAGATATACACAATCTCCAACAGATACAGGCATGCTCTGCGGTAGGAAAGTTGATGCTTTAACAAGAGTCTTTTCAACAGCTTTTTAATCAGAAGCTACAAGGGATACAAGGACTGTAGATCTTGAGTTCTCTTTCTACAGTTATTTCTTAGTGGAACTTTTTTAGGGGAAAGATTACTGTTCTGAATTATGCAGACTGGTAGAAGGACCGAAAAGCTAGACTTGGCTTGGCTATTCTGCCTCTCAAACAAAATTTACTTCTTGAACTGGATGAGAGAACTACTGAATTCACTGCTGCTGAAGTATGGCCCTCTGCACTGTATTTGCTGGCATGACTGTTCTGCTATATTGACCAAATTGTAGATACTTCAATTATACTATATTTCACTTTCAAATCATAATAACTTCCTAAAGATCCTTTACACTGAAATGACTTGAACTGATTCCAGGGACAAACTTTTTTGGATCTGTTTAGAAGCCCATAGAAATCTATGGAAATGGGTTTACTGATCTGAATAGGTTTCCAACAAGACTTTTCCTCATTCAGCAAAGTGTATCTCCCTGAAGTTTTCCTTAATGTTGTCTTCCCTTTTCAATCTTATTTTTCCTGTTTAATCAACTTTTACCACGTTGAATAAAATCATTACAATTCCATTTAGAAACGTGGAGGAATTCTCATAGGGTACTCAAGGCAGAGAGTGAAAAATAAGCCTTTCTTACCTATAGAATGGCCTCCCAGGTAATCCCAGAGGATCAATGAAAGCCCTTTCTAGAAACATGAGCTGATCGTTTAGTGATCTGACAGCAAGTGGGCTAAAAAGAAAAGAGAGGAATACGTTAGCTACAAAGTGTTTGGCCTGCTCTCACCCCGTGTCCCAGTGTACATAGCTGAGGATTTCTGAAAGACAGTAGATTCGAGATGTTTAACTTAAAAGTGTAGGCCACAAGACAGCCCAAGTCAGATAACCTGCACAGCAGAATTCTGCTGATCTGTACTGTGAGACAGTCTGGCTCATAACCTGAAAGTCTCTTAAAGATGTTTTTAAAGGCCAAGGAATAGTGTTAAAGAAGTCAGAGACTTTCAGTCATTTTCTCTCATGTTGCATCTTATTCCTCTACCTCGTTTCCATGAGGTCACTCAGGCAGACCATTCTCTTCTTTTGTACCACTGTTTTCTAAAGACCTTATTTTCCACAAAGTCAACCAGCTGCAAATTACTTCAATAAAATAATCTATTTTTATGTAAAACCACAACATCTGAGAAACAGGAACCCTGTGATATTAGAATCATCTTTTGAATCATCCAAGAATTATGTTTTTCTGATGGCAGACTGTAAATTCCCTAGAGCAGAAACCATCTGTGTCTGTCTCCTTTGAATAGCTCTGAGCATACTACTGATGCTTAACAAATAAAAGAACTGTGAAGAAGATTATACTGAATATATGTGGGTTTGGTAGTTTACATCCAAAGTAACTTACTGTAGCACTTGAAAAGGACTCACCAAGAAAAAAATGGTAAAATTTGTATCACTGTAAGCCTAGAGTAACCCTACTACCCTCAATGAAACTGTTTCAAGTTTACATACGTGTAAATTGAATCTGAAACTGGTTCATTGAATTAAAGCTTAGATTTAGGCCATCCATCAATGAAACCATTTTGAAAATGTCACATACATGTAATATGTCATGTGTCATATTTTACAGAAGAAATTTTTGTTATCTCATTTATCTTGAAAGTTGTTGCCATTCAAAAGATGGCTTTTATTCTCACTTAGTCTTCCATAAGGGTAAGCATATGGCTAAATTAGATTTTTCACAAGAGAGGAACATACACATATGTATACATAAAAGGAAATTTTGTTTCTCATTCTGGGCTTGGCCTGCAAAGAATAAATTAAGCATTAAGTCAAGTGCAACCTTGAATTTTGGCATAGGGGGTGCATAGAATTTTGGGAAATCTCACCAAAAAACTTGCCACAACTACAATCATAGTACATAGATTTTATTTTATTTTTTTTCATTAAGTGGTACCGGTATATTGAAAACTAGAGTTTTGGCAAACAAAGATGACAGGTCTTTGTTCTTTAATGATAATTCTGTGACAAATTCCTAGGATGTGTCACGTGCCTACATGGAGGTAGTGACACACCTGAGCTGGCTCTGCTCATGCTAACCTGCATTCTAGTCACATTCATATATCATCTGGCACTGTTCCTCAACTAAAACCTGTCAAGAACTGACACTAATTACCTAGGGTACTTTCTGAAACTCACAAGGCTAGATTTCCAGGCTCTGCAGTGTTTCTGATGTCCACTAATTCAACATTTCTATACTTTGTTTCCCAGAGTAACGAGAACCTTGAAGACAAGAACCCATAAGACTTATATTGAAACAAAAAACTAACAGTCATTTGTCACCAAGGTTATTCAGGGGATTAAATGCAAGTGGAGACTATGCCCTCTGAGCCCAGAGGTGTATTTGACTGAAAAAGAGTTAAACTTACTTATTGACATCTATTTGTTGAAGTCTCTCATGAAAGTTAGCAGCAATTTCTGTAAAATTCTTCACAGCTGAAAAGAGAGCATCTGGAGGGAGCAGGAAGGAAGCATTTAACTTCAAATTCTGAAGAAATCATTTAACAAAGCAAATTCTTCAAATTAAAGCTTTATCTTTCACTGTGATCATGATCTCTCAATTCTCACTGAACAAAAATCAGATGACCCCATATTCCTACATTAAAAATCATGTAATTCTGCGTGAAAACTTGCCTCAGAGACAACAGAAATCGTGTGTGTGTGTGTGTGTGTATGTGTGTGTGTGAATATTGCTTACTGTTTGCTACCTAAAAAAATGTATAGAAATACAAAAAACTAGAGCACTTCTTGCCAGAACAAGACTGTTTGAGTAGGTCAGGGTTTTTTTAAATCTCCAAACCCTATGTTTGGAGGTCCACACATGCAGAGTGGACATGTAGGTTTTGAGAAACACAGGGAGCATTTGTATATTTGCATGTACATGCTCACACATACCCAATATTGGTCATTAGCAGAATCACAGAGTCACACGGCGTTGGGACCCCTGGAGATCATCTAGTCCAAACCCCCTGCCAGAAAAGGTCTACCTAGAGAAGGTTGCAGAGGAACATGTCCAGGCGGATTTTGAATGTCTCCAGAGAAGGAGACTCCACCACCTCTCTGGGCAGCCTGTTCCAGTGCTCTGCCACCCTCTAAGTTAAGAAGTTCCTCCCCATGTTTAGATGGAACAGCAGCCAAATCCTAAACTGAATAGTATATAATGTTGCCAATAAAATAAAGGCTTCTCAGGCAGGAGGCATATTGTGAACCCCTATACCATGAAATAGGATTTCACATGCCAGCACAAGTTCCCTATTGCAGCACAGGGATGAACCATTCCTGCCTGATCAAGCCCCGAGACAAACCTCTCATGATGCTTGCACTTGCCATCATGTGCTCATAAACTGAAACAAGAGAAGTTTAGACTGGAGATAAGGAGAATACTTCTCATCCTTAGGACAGTCAAGTTCTGTGGTCCACAAAGGTTCTGCACTCTGTCTTTGTAGGTTTTCAACACCACCTGGGACAAAGCTCTGAGCAACCTGGTCTGACCTCAGAGCTGACCCTGCTTTGGGGAAGTCGTCCTAGAGACCTCCTGAGGTTCCTTCTAACCTGTAATATTCTATGATCAGTGTTTACAGAATTATATACTACCATTAGCTGCAAAACAATGTGATTTTTTTTCAGGGACCAAGACAAAGATATTTTGTTGCCAAGATCAATGAACCATGTACAGTTCAAAGAACAAGCGACTGTAAGTGTTAGCTCTACTTGGCAGTGGCACAGTCTCTATACAGACATACTAGTGACAAAATATTCAAATTTCAAATTATTAGAGGGTGTAGCTCTTTCTTTTATTTACTGTTAATATAGCACAAGGTAAATACCAGGGCAAGACTAAGACATACATTAACATAAAGCACTGCTAGCATTAACAGAGGAAGAGTGTGATGAAAGACTATACGTACCAAAGGATACGTTGTATGTTGCCAGTTCCTCTTCGTGATCCCTTGACAAATTATAGATGACGTGAGCATAGTTGCTCACAGCTGATGCGTAATCTCTAGAGTCAAAAGGAAGCACAACGGAATTGGCCAATTCAAACACCAGCCCTCCCCGTACCTGAGCTACTGTCAGATGATTCTTGAAAGTGGGATCGTAAAACCTCTCCACAATTTCATAGGTTTCATAGACACTGTGGTAAACTGGATAGCTGCTATATTTTTCTACATTCTGAAACAAACAAACAAACAAACCCAAATAAAACCATTATTCAGCTGGGGATATTTCAGCTTTGCTTGAAAATCTTTGCTCTGGGATTCAAGACACTGTAAAGTTGAGTGTTCAGGTCACACTAATCGTACGTAGCCACTACAGACAGTCAAATGAGAAAAAGTGCTCAGCGGTGGCTTTCTTAGACATCTACCTACAATGAGATGAATGGTCATTGGGACACGCCTCTCTCTGCTGACCAGGATTTCAACAGTCATTTCTGTTTGTGTCTTTGGATATGCCTTTTCAGAGGAAAAGACCACATTGAATAGATTGCTCCTACAACATTTCTCAGTTAGTCTTATCATACAGTATGCTCCAGAGTCAAACCCATACTTTCCATAAAACATGAACCATTTTGAGTTCAAAGCTTCATAAGGTATTATTACAAATCATTCAAAAGTTATCATAAGCCTTCATCAACCATAGGTAATTTTAAGAAAATCCACTTACCCTGTGCAAAGTTCCTTTTCTCTGACTGACATCAAGTTGACCTTTCCTATTTATTAAATACTTGTTTTCTAGTAGCACGCAGAATTCTAGCAACGAACTGGAACTCTAATACGCTAAACTGAACTACTCCAGGAAGCTGGCAGTCTAAATGGCTCATTTACAGGGGATATTAGTCAGGCAGTTACAGGGGGATACAAAATTACGAAGACACAGACTTACCCAATTTTTACTGTATCGTGCTCTTCCTGAAGCAATGCCAAGACGTTGAAAAAAGACTTCAAAGTCATTGCCAGAACCCAGTTTATTTATTCTTTTAACAAGAAAGAGGAAAGTGCCTTGAGTGACAATACTTAAAGTATAACTTTAGCTTGCTTCCAAGTACTGTGGCAATTATTTATTCTGCAGTCGCAGGCACTACAGTCTTTCCCTGGTATGCTCTTTCTATCAATATACCATGAATTGCCTGTGACCCCTACATTACATGCACCACATCAATTTAACTCTCAGAGGAGCAGAGTCATCATTCTCAAAGAGGGCAGAGAAATCAAACTCTCAAAACCAGAATTTAACTCAGTGTCTTTAATCACTGAGAAGACCCGATGACCTTTCTCTTATTGAACTTCCACTATCTGAAGCTCTCAACTCAGAGAAAACACAACAGTGCTAGCTTGGCTCCGTAAAACAGAATCAGTCTTTGAGCTTCTATAGAGAAACCCTGGTAATTTTGAAGAACAGCGTTGTAAAAACCTGTCTGATATGTTCCCCAGTCACCCAAACTCAGAGGCTTTCCAGGAGACTGGAAGTGAGTGTGAGGGAAAGCTGCCGTGTTTAGCATCATGTGTGCCTGCCGCTGGCTTGTGCGTACAACCCTTATTTGTCTAAACCTCTATAAACTACATAAATACTTTTCATATATAAAGCTTCCTGTTTGTGCTACAAAGGCAGGTTCACAAAACTGCAGTACACTAGTGTATCAGCTGCATTCAATAAAACTCTGAAAGTTATACCAGCTGAGAATCACACCATTACTTTTAGGAGCTCAGTTTTTCAAGTAGATATTTCTTTAAAACCCACACTTTACAATTTATAATAACTTTTGGTATATCGTTTATTTTCTTTTGTCACTGACCTGGGGACGTCTTTGTATTCGCTTGATGGATTTTTTTTATACCAGCTCTCATAAAGAGATTTTCCCTCAAAACCCTCATCAGGACTTGGTATCTAGAAAAAAATTATTGTGAAAAAAACACACAGGACACAATTTAAAATGCTACCAAGCAACAAATCTACAATCTGTCATCATGTAAAGGCTATGGCTTAGGGCAATTAATAAGTCACAGTCTTAAGTCCCTTAACCTTCCTGCATTTCCATTTTAACATTTCAAATGCATAGCATTTTCCAAAGGAATAGTTTATTTGCTTCAAATAGGTAATTTAAAATGGAAGAAAACACAGGGAAAGCAAAACATTTCAAGCCCATATTTACATTCTGATATTTCTTTATGATATTTTCAGCTATTTAATTTAAATATTCAACACCTCAGAAAACCAAAACTTTTTGGCAAGAAATTTCAAACAATTTTGTCTTGGGTAAAATCAAAACTGTTTCTATCTTTTTTAGTTCACAAAAATTATTTTCATGGTTGCAGCAGTAGCCTTAGAAGGGCAAAGTGTATAGTGTTTGGTGTTTATGTCCCCATAGCTGCTGTAGAGGTATGCACATCACAGTCATCCTAAAGTTCATTCTTATCACTCTGACTACTTTCCAGATTACTGAGAAGGTTAAACACTGGGTATTTTTATATCATTCCTTTTTATTGGTGGGCTGCTGAGGTTTTATTACCTTCAATCTTTTAAAGATTATTAATATCTGGTCTATTATTAGTATCTATACCTACTATCTAAGAATTAATCCACAATAGGAATAAAAATAAAACTAATATATTTAGGATTTTGGTCATGAAGCTAATTGTTCACAGAACAGCGCTAATAGCATTAATGCTTGTTGCCACAGATTAACTCTGGATGGGGTCACACAGGACCTGCTTCCTGATCAGCATTCTCTTCAGACATCAACCACCAACAAACTGTGGTTACATGCATTCTCCAGCCTTTGTCACTGCTTCCCAGCTCCAGGAAGGGTTACACAACCATGTTTACTGGTATTTAGGCCAACATTTGGTGCCCAAACTGAGACTCTGCTGACCTGATTTTCTGACTGTTCTGAATACCTGCACTTAGCACACATTGCCATGGGAACTGCAGGTGATCAGCTCCTCTGCAGTTCAGGACAGAAAAAGACCTAATTTTAACAGAGTTAAATTTTATTTGTTGTCTTTCAATTGCCAGAAAAATGATTATATTGATTATATTCCTTTACTAATGCCAGCTTCCAAGAGGTAACAAATTAACAGCCCTGGAAGACAGATGACTGAATATATATAGCAGATGAAGACATATATAGTAGATTCATAGAATATATACAGTAGCTGAATGTATATTTTATGTAAGTATATAAAATACAAACACAGAAGACTAATTAAATATTCATGCTTTAAAACAGATGAAGAGAAAAAAAAACACCCTTTTAGTGCCAGTCTCTAAGACCCACTCTCAAGGCAAGGAACATCTTGCATCTAAGACGGTGGGGCTATTTCCTGAGAAAGGTCTCTATCTTTTAATTTTGTGTACCACACAAATATGTGTGAGAACATCAGGTTGAGAACCAATGAAACACAATGATCAAGCCTGTCACATCATGCTAAAAACAACACTGGAGCAAGCCTAATTTCTTCCCTTGCCTAAAGGGAGTCCAAGTCTCCCACTACCATGGGCACTGGTAGTATCTGGACTGGGCAGGCAGGTTTGTGTTTGTTTCTGTCCTCTGGCTCACACATTTTTTTTATTCTTTTGTTCTTAGAAAGAATATTTTAACAGGAGTAGAAAAATCTCCTAATCCTGAATAACTAATAACTTAAAGGTATCCCTTTGCCAATCCTGAGAAAAAGCTCCAGTTACTTAGCTATTGACTTACAAGTGCTGCTGCAGTTAGAAAAGAAAGAAACATCAGACACCATATTTTATACACAGAGTCCCATCCAGTAAATGAGCACTGAACGTGCTGGCTAGAAATTTCAAGCGGTATTACCTCTTTAGTCAGACTATACACCAGTCTGTACATCAGTGGTGTGCAATCCACTCGTAGCGTGTAGTTTCCTGAAAAACAGGAATAACTATTTATTTGAAGAAGCAAGTTCTGTTCAGGTGAAACTTTGTGCCATTATTTGTTAATAAGAAAGGGACTAGAGATCTACAGTCTCTACAGGAACAAGCTGATTCTCCCTGTACAAGAATTCTCCTGCGATCTTGTGAGTGCATTTGTATTAGTGAAGATGAATTACAGCCTGGCTTTTGAAGCAACTTTTAAGAGCTCTTCTTATGTCCCTATGTTTATTTCGCACATTTTAAGAGGAGAAGCTGACTCTACAGAGTTGCCATAGAACTGCTGACAAGGGCACCACACTTCTTGTCTCTCCCCATGACTTCCCAAATAGTGTAGCTACTGTAATGGATTCTTCCCTGAAGGAACAAGAATATTTGAAGGACACTTTATGAATATGGGTCACGGTTTTTGCTCATACCTACTCCTGAAGTAATGCAACAACATTATCACATTGAAGCCTTTATGGATCTTCAAGCTGAAATGCCTCCCAGTCGCCTGGATATACCATCACTATTCCTGTAAAACACAAGTCAAAACTGTGTACCTTCGATGGAGGAATCTGCATTGATATAAGCCACTCCTCGTGCTTGCAATACTTTGGCATTTTCCTATGAGAAGAAAAAGAGAAAGAAAATGCTGATGAATGTTTTTTTCCTGACAACTATTTTCCCATCCACAGAAGTAACAGCTGTACTGCAAGGAGCCATATATTCTCGGTAGTTCAAAAGGAAACTTAAGAGTGTGTGTGAGTGCTTGTGTAAGGAAGAGAGAGGAAGGGGGGGAAGAAGTGTTGCTTTCTGGTACAGATTTCTTAAAGATCTGCCACTGTGAAAGTTTCTCTTTGAACACAATGGATTTACCTCAGCCCACTCAGTTGATCCTAACAGGCCAAATTCCTCAGCATCCCAGCTTGCAAATATCACCGTTCTCCTTGGCCTCCATCCTGCAATAAAAGACCATGAAAATTGTATTACAGAAATAAAGACTGCATGTTACATGGCAACTAACAGGAAAATAAATGTAATTTTCAGGGGGCTCATCTTTTATCCTGATCTGTCAGGAAAAAGGTGTATTTTAGGAACTCTAAAAACAACTTTGCTAATCTAATCTAATCTAATCTAATCTAATCTAATCTAATCTAATCTAATCTAATCTAATCTAATCCAATCCAATCCAATCCAATCCAGGTTTGCTAATTTTGCAGAAATCTCACTTCTACTTCAATATTTTGCCAAATAATGTATTCTTTTTCATCTCATCTTTAATTGCAAGAACATTTTCTAAAATTTAAAACTCTGAAAAAGGAAAAATAACGTGCTTGTGCACCTTGAAAGAAGGCTTTTTGACTCTTATTGCTCTGTTTAGTTTAGTACACACTGTATACCAGCATGTATTTTGACAGAAAGGGTTTGGCATCTTTTCTTATCTATTACTGAATTTCTTTGACCTGTCTCCCATATGTCAGATTTCAAAACCTAAGGAATTCCCTGTAACTTCTGACAGATCACCTTCAAAACAAAGATCTCTTTCACTTGAAGTTCTGCATTTGATTTAAACTCAGTTTTCTTTGCCTGAATTTTCTTTGAGGCTACTGGAACCGTTTTATCTTTTGCTCCCTCTTTTTTTTTTTTTGTTTGTTTGGTTTGGTTTGTTTTGGTTTGGTTTTGTTTTGCTTTTCCTTCCAGCTTGTATTCCAAAAGCAGTTTCCCCTATTATCCAATAACAGTGCGGGAATGGAAAGAAAATTAAATGTCAATAGGTTTTAAGTGTAATGGGTAGGCAAAGAAAGCTCCTCTAGCACAGTATTTGAGTTATGTCAGAGCTTCTTTCCATGGGATGTCAGATAGGGAAACAGCGTTTGCTCTGACTGCAGCAGAAACTTGGTACAGTTGGCATTTGTTTCTGTTCTAATATAATTAGGCTTGAGGTATTTTTAACCATTACCTCCTACTGCATTTGCACAGCTCAAACTCTGTGTTACACAGACATGCTTTATATATTCTTGGGTCTGTCTCCAAATCGCAGTCAAGTGCTGAGAAGTTCTCAATGTTGTCTTGATGAAGCCTTGATCAGTCCCCCACTGTAGCAACTCAAACATCCAGTCTGATCAGCCTCAAACAGACAGTAATCAATTGTACTTAAATGTTGCATTTATTTCTGTATCCCTTATTTTGTGTTTTGTTTTACTTTAGGTGTACTTTTTCTTGAGTAGAAGCATCTCAGTTGTAACTGCAGAGCAGCGCGTTTATTCAAGAGATCAGAGATACAGATGTTTAATTTTAAGCATATGCTTAAATCCCAGAGAATTCAATGGGCACTGCTGAGAGCAGTGATTTTGGTGTGCTTTGTTCTTTCATTTCATTACCTTTCCTTTTCAGTTTTCCAAAGCTCCTCACAATCTCATGAACCACAGCTGCCCCACTCTGAGGATCAATGCCACCAAATACCCAGGAGTCGCGGTGGCCTCCCAAGATGACATATCTGTCTAGAGAAATTAATTATGGAGGTTTATTTAGAAAAAAAATTCCTGCCATAGAAACGTTATTTGGAAGTAATTTCTAATTTTCCGTACAGGTATCAGGCAATAAAGCTTAACAGTTTATAATATACATGATAGAAAGTTAAAAGACATTTTAAATCTCCAAAGACTTTTTTTACACATTTTCAGCCAGTGCTAAAGAATTTGTCAAACACAATAACTTGATCTCACAAAACTTAAAACTTCTTAAATTCCATGTTACTTCTATTATTAGAAATACTGCAGCTTTCCTCTAAAGATAGAAGAACCTACAACAGTAGGTATGTATGAAGAATGAAGAAGTATGAAGAAGTATGAAGAAACATACAACAGTATGTTCCATGGTAAAGCTGATCCACTTATTATATTTGTAGAACACGCCAATGCACAGCATTAAGGTGTGCTGAATGCACTATTTCTCTGAATATGTATGTATAGTCAATCATAAAAAGGGTTGTCCAAATCATGACAAAGATGTGATTAATAAGATCAAAGTCAGACTAGATCTCTATGCTACCACAATATGGTTAACAGCTGTGTTTCAGGTAAAAGGCAAGTGCTGCAGTGCCAAGTCAAATGATGTTATTAACGTCCTAAGGATGCCTATATTATCTGGGTTTTTAGACTGTAAAGTCACACTGGTTACAAGAGACCGTAAGACAGACAAAAAGTCAATAGTGATGGGTATGATATCTTCAGACAGAATGTGAAGTCCATTCTTAGGTTAGCAGAGAAGAATATCTCCTTAAGAATACTCTTTCAATGTCAAAGTTACTTGCCTGAATACTTCTCTTGGTTATGACTCCCCCTTGAAAATCAGCATTTACAGTGAAAATGCTGACATACCCTGAACCGTATGAAAGTTGGTGCAATAAATATTTCAACAGCAATGATCATGTAGTGCAATATTTCAGAGATAACTATATTAATCATTTTTCCCTTGTAACTATGAAGAGCGTGTAGAGGTCACCAGACGCTCACATTACACTGAAGACAAATGACTTTACCTGGTTCCACTGTGCCTCTGATGGTACCAATCACATTGTAAATCCTTCTTACTTCATTGTTGCTATGAATGTGCATTTTCACCTTTCTAGTGTATTGGGAAGAAAATCCAAAGAGAAAATCCACCAGATGAGAAAACAAAGCATCTTAACACCTTTCAAAAGTTTACAACATAAATTGTAAGGAAAGCATTTTGGCCAAATTTACCCTCCATTAAACTGAAGTATATCTGAAAATATTTCAGTGGAGTTTTTTCTGGATTTATATATTGTTATTGATGTCAATAAAATTTATATGGATAACAAGCTCAGAACACCAAATTCAAATATTTTTTGCTAGCAGCTGAGAAGTGGAGGAAAAATGAAAACCATCTAATGTTAAAAAGGTAAATAGTTCTAATCATCTAGATGTTGGTGTTAATTAGAACTAACTCCAGCACAGTCAATATTGATGTGGCAGCTCAGGCAGCAGAAAATCAGACAACCTGAGTTGCATCAAGAGACTTTGTTTATCTACAAAACAGCTGGACATGCAGCAACTCAGCCTCAAGGGTTGTCTGTATATTCTTCAGAAAGAATTTTTCATGTGGATTGACTAAGACATTGGGAAAAGGTCAAACGGTTCACGTGAAGTCAGTACAATAGCTCAGTCAATACTGAAGTACCTGGACTTTAGTTCTAACCTCTAATTACTAA
The DNA here is from genome assembly GCA_026546715.1 of Gallinago undulata. Classification (NCBI taxonomy): domain Eukaryota; kingdom Metazoa; phylum Chordata; class Aves; order Charadriiformes; family Scolopacidae; genus Gallinago; species Gallinago undulata. The sequence continues at coordinate 206,434,981 of JAOTQQ010000001.1, read as the reverse complement.
ATCAGTTTAAAAACAATCTGAAGCAATAGAAATTACAATGTAGGTAAAGTTTTTCTTTTCTGGAAAACTTGACTTGTAGGCTAATACTACAATAGGCAATGGGTAAGACCAGAAGCTGGAACTACATGAATTTTAAAAAGACAACAAACAAATTCAGTTCTTAAAAAAATAATTAGTCTCATCAAACAGTTTGTCAAAGATTAGACAAATGAAACTGGTTCAAAACTAGCTGGAAACTAAAGCAATTATGTTGTCTCCATCCAACCAAGATGTAAATCTACTGAAGCTTTGCACTGAGTGCATTTCAGCCCAGGAATTGGTCATAATAAAAGGAATGATGCAAATAACCCCAAGTACTCTACCTTTGGTCGAATTCTATTGCTCTACCTGTTTTTCTCTGATACCAAGCATGGTTTCTTTATGAAACAAAACTGACCTTGTAGAATAATTTGCTGTGAAACCAGGACCCACGTTGTATGATACATTCAAATTTCCTTTCCAGCTACTATGCGGCGGTGCTTCTCCTCCCATATTACTGTTATGAAAAACACCCAAAACATTATTAGTTACCTACATCTTACAATAGTACCAAACACAAATGCGGAACCAGGAATCATACATTGTCAGGTCCCATGCACACCAGTGATGGCCTTTGTCTTAGACAATTTATACTACAAGTTTCCACAGGAGAGTAATCTGTCTTTTTAGCTACATTAATACTAGTAAATTAACATAGAGGAATAATGCTGGGCATCAGGATCAGTTGGAATGGCCTACAGCTATCCTGTTGGCCTCCTAAGTTTTTGCATGCAATCTGTCTCTTGCAAATGGTCCCTAGAACTTCCTGCTGCCTTGAGCTGCATTTGCTTTTGAATTAGCAGAGAGTAACTTGGGCCATTCTAACAGTTTAACAGCACAGGCAGTTGTCTTCCAGTGGCTGTCCCTGGACACTGATTGATTTGGTACCGTAGACAGAGTTGATGTGTTTCAAAGTTGTCTAAAAATCAGAGAAACATGATCAATCCAAGTCACCTTTGCTTTTTCCATTGTCAAAGGTGAGATGTTTTTTCTCATTTAACACAACTGGAAATGCAGTAATTCAGTGGATCGCAACCACCCATACCGATTCTAAAGGATTTATGTTTTTGACATGAATTTGTGAGAAACAAAAATATTTAAAAGCATGCTGCACGTTCTGGTTCTTCTTAAGGAAAATATATTTATTGTAAATAAAAGTATGTTCTTTACTGTAAATGCATACTTTAGTCAAGCTTTATTCCACAGAACACTTCAGCATGTCTTCAAAACCTCAGTATATTTTTCATATTCCCATATTCCTATATATGATAGGAATAACTAGAAGTTATGATTTCTCAAGACAAAAGTGAAAACAAGACCCCAGTATTTTTAAAGGATTTGCATTTCATTCATAATTATTAAAACCAAGTTCTAGAATTATTTACAACTTATTGAAGAGAAATATCTAGCTCCATCATATTTAAATATATTAATCTGCTCTACCCCTACTAGTTGGCAGTGGAAAAAAAGAGGGTTTTTAATCTATACCTTTTTCATTACTAGCAGTTATCCTTATAACAATGATCACCATAAAGTTTTAAAGAAAAGAGAGTTTGGAGATATATTGGTCCACAAAAGTTTGGGAGGAAATAGGAAAAACACTAGAACACTGTTAATGAACCTCAGGTATGCAAAGATGGTAAAATTCCACCTCATAAAAATAACTCGCTTCAATACTTCAGAGAAAACCTGCATAGAGAGCCAAGGTAGATTTATTATTATTATTATTATTATTATTATTATTATTATTATTATTATTATTCAATATTCAAACAGAGGCATCAAACAGAGCAGAATGATTGCTCATGTGATTTAGATGTAAAATTCCTATACAAATATACACCCAAGATTATGTTCACTTATTGCCCTAAACACTTGCATGTGGTGCTGGTGCTCTGTACCTCTACAGTTGATACTTATGATTACTGTTAGATTTTTAGGGGAATGATACACTTTCCACGTCAATCACATCTTAGTTTTCAGAGAATTTATTTACTTTATTAAGGTAATTATGAATTTTAACGCTGTCCTCTGGCAAGCTGGTAGCCTGTTGTCATGTCACTTACATGTTTTGAAAGTAAACTTACTTACACATAGATGTCTATTAATTCCCTAACAAAAGTTCAGAGTTGCCTCAATATTCTTATATTAGTTTGCTATTTATTTCTTATTTATGCAATATAATACAACTGAGAGAAAGCACACACCTTCATTTAACAGAGGACAGCACAGATACTGCCCACCAAAAATACATGGCAACTATTTCCCTGGACAAATGAATGACTTAATTTGTAGTCTTTTTCACAAGACGGGTATCACACCATCCTCAAAAATTTTTGCCCTTATTTAAACTGAGAGGCACTTTATAACTTCAGTATGCTTGACAGATCATGGTATGTTGCAAATGATGCTGATATGCCATTATTACAAACAATATCTGATATGTCATAATTGATAACTTCTACAGAGAACCTAATGACAAGCATACACTATTTCAACAGCTACAGTAGAAACACAGTGCAAAAGTCTTTTCCCTTTCTTTTCACTTTCAAAAAAGTCTGCTTAAAGTTCCTCCTGTGTCCCATACACTCACCGCAGTAATGACTCAGCATCATGATAGCCAATGGGATGAACTGGAATTTTTGGGAGACCTACACCACTGGCTTTGTCTAATCGGTAGGTGTATTCTGGAAGTAAAAGACAGATATTTTCATATTTACAACTCTCAGAAGGAATCTGTACAGTTCATAGCACAATCCTAACACTGGAGTCAGGGATAACCATTTCACTTTCCTAAAAGTCAGGCTGACATTTCCTCAGTGATTTCATTCTTTATGCTTTATCAACATGTTTTGAGAAACACTAAAAAAGTTCTCCAATAGTGCCTGCAGTCATGCATTTAGAGTTGGCTGGAAATTTTAAAAGTTTGTTAATTTTTTGCATTGAAAAGCTTTTAGGTAAAAATACTTCTCTCTAGTATTAGCTAAAAATACTTCTCTCTTAGGTGGTGGGGTCTCTGTCTCTGGAGACATTCAAAACTCACCTGCACATGTTCCTGTGCAACCTGCTCTAGGTGGATCTGCTCTGGCAGGTGGGGTGGACTAGATGATCTCCAGAGGTTCCCTCTAGCCCCATATCATTCTTTGATTCTGTGATTCTATGGGAAGGAACTTCAGACTAAGCCACAGAGAAAGAACAAGAGCAAAGAAGGAGCCTGTAGTACAACGCTTGAACATTCAGCTGGGAAATAAAAATTTTGCCAGTTTATAAGAGATGCAGGTAAAATCTTATATATTGGGCTACTGAATATTCTGCTTTGCCATTTTTGTGAACAAAATGAAGTGTAGGTTCAACTCATGAGCTTTTTACAAATGAGAACCTTAATTTTCACAATGTGGGCAAAATTTCATGTTTGCAAGCCAGCAGGTATGGAAAAGAATAGTTTTCTCCTTCATACAGCATTCACAGGGACCCTTGCTGACGGAAACAGGCAGGGATTCATCTATGAGGTCACTGACACATGCATGAGGAACCAGGCTGCTCCTGCCATGCTGTCATTGCGAACACATATCCTCTTCCAGTTCAAGTGCTGGTGGCTAAAGGTAACTTTCCCCATCTCTTAGGGACTACTCTAATTGAGGTGATTGCCTCCCTCAGATATGCTGGCTCAAGTGCTGGCATGAATGGTTCTTAATGCATTTCAGTCAAAATAATCTGGGTTAGATGCTAAATGAAACAGCTTAGGCAGAGCTCAAATAAGCAGTTGAGGAAGCATGAGGTGAAGATGACGAACCAGTGGGTGAAAGTTATCTTCTCAAGAGCCCCAGCTGCAGCCAGGTGACAAGAATCCCAGCAGGAAAGATCTCAGCATTGCCAGCAGGGACTCTTGTGGAGGGAAAGCAGCCCAAATCCTGCAGAAAGGAGGACTGCAAAAGCAAAGCAACCTGTGAGCTGTGCAGGCTGGCTCCTTGCTGACTTACTGATGAAAGAAAAGACTAGGGCTTTAGCTGTCAAATACTTGTGGGTATGACTGTAAGTTAAGCAGCCCAGCACTGCACTGTGTGGCTCCCTTAACATCCCCTCACTTTCTCTCATGCACCATTTGCCGAAGTGGCCAACTGATGTGAAGCCCAAAGCTGCCTCTTTTGAATAACAGAAAGACCAAGAAAAAATGAGTTTTGTTCCAAGGGAAAGAACATCCCCATTACCTTCCCCTCCCTTCCTGAAACCAGACCCTCAAAGCATGACTTTTCAGCGTCACTCACCTTTTGCAGGATAACCTGGTGTCAGAGGATCCCCAGCCCCATTCAGGTTTAATACATTTCCACGCTGAGCTCCTCCACCTGGAAGGTTCCAGCCGTTTGGATAGGGATCTACTCCTGGGGCGCAGTAGTCAGCAGGGTCAGAGTATAGAATAAGTCCCTTGGCACCTGCCAGTTCAGCATTCTTCACCTGCAAAGCACACCTCTGGTTCCTATTCAGTTCTTTATAGCTTGACACAAGAGTTTGAGGGGCAAAAGGAAGTAGTGTAAATTTCAGTGATTATTCCTCAGGGCCTTTTACATTGCTTGGGCTAAGTAAAGGGCCTGTAACTGCCTCATATCATAGAATTTCCTGAAAATATATATGCAGATATCACATTCCATAGGAAAGAAGAGGTTTGGTGTTGCTCTGAATTTTAGTTACGAGACAATTGCATTAACCTGGAAAGCATCCTTCACAGTATTACTATATAATCTGAGTTTGTATTCTGTCATCCAGATCAATACAATCAACTGACTATTGAAACACTCATAATGGATGGAAAAAACTGTATCACATTGATGCAACCTTATCTTTCATTAGTCATGTATTTACCTGATTTACCTAAACAATTTCCTAACATATCTCAGGCTTCAGACTACACAGAAACATTATTATTGGAGAGCTTGAAACTGTCTTTGGCCGTGAACAAGCCTAATTCCAAAGAGGCTACTTCACTAGGCTTAGGTTATTACAGCAGAAGGATGGACCTGCATGCCATTTTGATTTTAAAAAGTGTTCTCATGGAACTTCATTATTGTATAATCCTGTTTGGTGGAGACTGAGGGAGAGAAAAATATATGTCATTGTGACATCCCAATCTGTTTTGCTACTAGATAAGACAGTGATGTATAGTGACTGAGTGACAACTAATCCTCAAAATCCTTTAAATTTGGGTATTTTAATTCAGAAATACCACAGCTTTTTTCAGAAAATACAGCACTTGCCTTAATCCCCTATTCTATTCTTGCACACCATTAGGAAGTTGGAAAATCACAGTACAGTTCTCCAGATTTTATACAGGCTACCTATTCTTCAGTACATAAACATACATTAGAAATGAATTAACATGTCATCCTTTGTGTCAACAAGGGCATGTAATTTCTAAACCACAGGACAACTGCCCCTCTAGATACTAGTAACTCTGAGGTGTTTCTATTTAATTTTAATAGAAGATTCATAGACAGCAATACCTACCTCAATTTTTAAGTTTTTTCCATTCAGAGAATATAGAATCATAGAATCATCTAGGTTGGAAGGGGCCTTTAAGGTCATCTAGTCCAACTATCAACCTAACGCTCACCAAAAAAACCCATCAATAAACCATGTCCTCCAGCACCAAGTCAACCTGTCTTCTGAACACCACCAGGGATGGCAACTCCATCACTTCCATGGGCAGCCCATTCCAATGCCTGACAACCCCTTCAGGGTAAAAATTTTTCCTAATATCCAAACTGAACCTCCCCTGGTTTCCTCTAGTCCTGTTGCCTGTGATAGACCAACCCCCACCTCTCTACACCCTCCATCCAGGTAGTTGTCGGGAGCAATAAGGTCTCCCCTCAGCCTCCTTTTCTCCAGGCTGAACACCCCCAGCTCCCTCAGCCTTTCTTCATAAGACGTATTCTCCAGACCCCTCACCAGCTTCTTTGACCTTCTCTGGACCCACTCCAGCACCTCAATGTCTTTTTTACGGTAAGGGGCCAGTATCTTTAAGAATGGTAAATAATTTAGTGAAAATATTATCTGACCTAGAACACGAGTTACGTGTTGATTCTCACTGGTGAAAACAGTATGTATGTAAACCAGTGAGTTACCCATTTAAACGGTCACAGAAGATTAGTCAAGAGCATATAATAAGAGTCAGGATTCCAGTGAGGAGATTCAGTGTAACTGAGAAATACAAACTATAGTCTTGTCAAAATTAGGGTCCAACTAATTTTTGTACAAGAGCCAAACACACAAAAATAGACCGTCTTCTTACATCCCTATTCAGGAAATAACTTGAGCCTGAAGCATGCACGTGATTATGTACTTTCCTGTCAGGCCACGGAAATATGCAGAAATCTGTAGTTTAAAAATATTTACATGATAAGGACACTGAATAAAAAAACCCCAGAATTTGTAAAAACCTCCATATAGTTACAGTCTCTGGCTGGCATACAGAAACCATTATAAAGAAATACAATATAGGTATCTTAAAGCACAGCAGAACCAATAGGGAAGAACAGCCTAGTTCAAAAGAGTATACTACCCAAGAATGTTAGTAATATTCTGGAACTCTTTATAGTAAGCAAATAAATATAAAAATACAGAACATTTTCCAATTTGCTTACTTTTATCCTATAGACTTATTATATACATATAAAATATATATTTTATGTCTTCTAAGAGAGAATAATCTTTGAGCACAGCTCTATGAAAAACAGTTACGATAAAATCTCCAGAACGCTTTAGTAAGTGTTTCAGTCTCTTGAAATTAACTGAAGAACAACACGAATAACATTTTTATATAAAGGCATTACCTTATTTCCTCTGAAGATCTTCCCATATCTGGCAATAACAATCTTTCCAGTACAGTTAATTCCCATTTCACGTTCCAGCTTAAAGAAGTCCTCAGTGCGGCCGTAATTCACATACACTAACTCACCCTGATAGAAAGAGGTAAATTTTGAAACACGAATGTCAATGATCATGTCAAAAGGAGGATGTGATCTAATAAGAGAATAAGCTGAGGACAATATGCTCTGGGACTGGCTCTGGTACGAATTCTTCTTTCATCATGAGACAATTACGTAGGCAAGTGACTTCTGATGAATTTAGACTCCTACCATCCAAAGCTATCCTTTTTTTTTTTTTAGCATCTCTGAAAATTCTTCATCTTCATCTTTAACCTTCATTAAAGGGACTAAGAACTATATTGATGTAGTAAATTTCTTATCAGAGAATTGTGAGTTTTGTATCATGATTTACTAGTGATGTGATGAAATCCTTCATGCTTGTAGAACTATTGCAAAATAAAAGCTTTGAGAATGTACTGTGGACTCATAAAATTTCTTGTCTGGCCTCTTTTAGCATAGTTAGAGACCTCAAGCACACCTCTTACATGTGACCATCATTAATTAGATGGGAGTACTTTTCCAGTCATTTAAAAGGGAAGGGAAGAGCAGAATTTTATCCTTATTTATGATATTAACGTTCTAAACTACCACTACTGTCTGATAGAATGTGACTTCACTACTTTGTGTGCTTTCTGCTAAATATTTCTGTTAAAAGAAGTTTCTGCTCAAAGCTTAACTTTTTTCATCTGACTGTTTATTGGCATTTAGTTAAAACATACCTCACAGAAGAAACATACATTTTCTGACAAACTGTATAACAGACCAGGATTCATTCCATCTTCCATCTACTGAGAACCTGAAATGAGCAGGAACTACTTCTAAATCTCTGCAAGATCTCACTCTAGCAGGCAAGTAGCTCCTATCCCACTCTGACAGTATTTAACCTTCAAAACACAGTCACTGCCACTTATTTTTAAAAAGTAGCTGCAGGAAAAAGTAACAGTCCTAGCAGAGCTGAACTGTATTTCCGCATCTTCCTGATTAGAGCACTCACCCAGAAAACATGAGAGCTGCATTCTGGGCCTCTCAAGGCCACTTTTCAGAAAGCTGCCTACTCGTAAGACTACAGTTAGCCTGTGATGCAGGTACCTTACAGCCTTCTCCCTTGAACTTGGAGCTTTATGCAGGAATTGTTCACAAAATTAATGAGCAGAAAGAGAAACTGTACTTGGCGAGTTCCAAATATCTCTCTTCGCAGCTTAGTTCTGGGGTTTAATAGAAGTGTTTTTCACATAAAATACATAAAAAGGCCTGGGAGAACTCAGAGGGGCCCTGAACCCACTGGGTATTCCCACTGCTGAGCTATATAAATGCTCCCTGTTTGCAGCGCGGGTGCAGTCAACTGCTTACTGGAGAATGCTATTGCCAACAGTGCTAGCTAGGAACCTAGAGCTTTTATCAAAGCAGTATGTAATAAGGTGAATATAAGCATCATATTTTGAAAGGACAATCTCTCTTTTGTTTATCTTTTTTTTTCAGAAACAATGTTCTTATATTTAATTAAAATAAAATCATCTTCTGAATAGGAAGCTGCAGCTCTTAAAAATTGTTTTTATTATTTCCCATATCCCATCACTTACTGTAGCTCTCCAGAAAACAAATAAAGTGGTGAAGTTATTCTGGTCTTTCTTTGGGGATATTATGTTTCGATACAGAGTCAGAGTCCATGCATTTTACCTTACATTATGTTCTAAAATTCCCACTGCAATTCTTGAAATACTCAAAGCTGTCATATCCTGGGGTACACCCTATCTCCCTGGTTCTCCAGCTTCCTTTGAATATCTGAGGCAAATACAGGATACTTTTTGTTTTCTGGACTTGCACAGCTCATTAACAAACTTCAGGAAGTACATGACTCTAGTAATGGGCTGTGTGAGTAAAAGCATTGTTAGCAGTTTTCAAGGTCAGATCCAACTTCAAAGCAGACAGACCCAGATGACCTCCAGGGGGCCCTGCCAACCTACTTTATTCTATGTATAGAATGTACAGACAGGAAAGACACTGAGAACAACAAAAAAAAATTTCTAATCTTACAAAATATTAATTGAAACCACTAACAATCACAGGATAGAAAACTCCTGTTACTCCTGTTCTTTATAAAAGAAAGTCTGTCAGCTGGTACAAGATAGAAAGGATTAGTGTTAAGCTCAGATCACAAAGCAACACTTTTACCACCAGCTAGAAATGCTGGCAAAAGCCATTTTCAAGCACACAATACAGTGTGCAGTTATACCTGTCAGTGTGAGCCTCGGGCAATGAAAATTACATTGTTCATTTGGCTACAGAAATGCAAGTCTTATTTGTTAGTCAAGATGGGAAACAATGGTGCATAGTCACAAAAATATCTAGAGCTGCCATCATTAAAGACATATTACCATGTTTTTTAAGAAAAGGGTAAAAATAAAATCCAGTTCTGACTCAAACTAGAGAAAAAAAAAAAAGATGCATGACTCCTAAGAATACCAGAGCTAGGACATTTTTCCTACTGGTGGAATGTCAGGTTTTGAACTAAAGCCTAAGACCCAGGAATTTCACATTATCCTGTATCACCCTATGCTATTCTGTGCTATACTTACTACGCTACACTACACTATCGTATTCCATCTTTTCTATTTCTGTGTCTGTATGTACTTCTCCTTCTGTTCTTACTTCTATCTCTTTTTCCATTTCTTTTACTATTCTGCTATGTTACCTCAGGCATTCCTTGGGCTGAAAATGCACTGTAGGGTGGCACCACATTTCTAACAGCCTCATATCCTGGAGGAGGAGGTTCAGATAACGATGTGTTGAAAATCTAGTGGGAAAGAAAAAAGGAAAAAAAAGTAAACCAGGCAATCTGGAAAAGAAGTACTGCCTTTTCTGGCACATTTCACTTGCATTTGCAGTTTAAAGGACTCTAGAAGTCTAAGTGAGGAGTGGCGAAAACTTTCATGAGCATCAAGCATCCTTTTCAGTATGCAGGTTCAATGTGTGATCTTGCAAATCCCATCTCCACTCTTCACACAGAACACTACTTAAATGAATACAAGGTCCCTTAAGGTGGTCTCAGTGCAGCAGAAAAGAGAGGTCAGATCATAATGCTAAAAAGCCCCTGCGTTCAGTTCATCCCTGGAGCTTCTCCGAGCACTAGAGCTTCTCTGTAATGAACTGATGTTATTTGTGATAGTACATCTCGAGGACTAAATTCTAATCTTCAAGAAGCTGAATTTACCATACTTTTCAATACTGTATAATAAATCAATGCAAATAACGATGCTGATCACCATAGAGACCATCTTTCTAAAGAACAGAACAATTTTAAAACAATTTAATTACATAAAGTAATTATTTTACATAATTCTCCTTTAATCCATACATGTCAGTAGGTTGTAAGAATTTGGGTAATTATTAGTATTGCTAGTACCTGAAGAAACAAAGATTCAAAACATAAAAGCAAATTGGAGCCCCTCATTTCCATAGCTTTGGATCACGACCAAACCATTAACAGAGCAGAGGACAGCTTTCCTTTCCAGGTTTCTCAGGTGTATGAAGGTGATTTTGTTCCCTAGTTACAAAAACTGGTGTTTTCTGTACCTCATTTCCATGCTCATCAGTTATTGAGATGTAGTTGGGTTTGGTGTCATCAGGGTATGAGAGCAAGACATCATAATGAACCAACTGAACAGAATCCAAACCAAACTCCTTCCACTCAGCTTGGACTTGCTGTGCCAGATGCAGATTCTCCATTGTTCCTGCTAGGTGAGGAAGCTGTGTAAAATTGCTGGAGAAAAAGAAATGACAAGTCAGGATCAGGCATTGCAGCTCATAATCAGAACTCAGTCTGGATGGAAATATACCCCCTAAAGATGATCAGATGTACTCAGGCTAAATAAGGACCTAGACTCCTCTGCATGATTCTATGATTCTATGATTCTATGATCTGTGCTTTTGCCTGTCTTACGGGTAAGGTATGGTGAGGTAACGGGTTTCGGTCTGACCTAAAACCACAGGTGTTTGCATCTTCCTCACAGTGTGGCTTAGCAAGAAAGACATGATGACATCAGCTGTGGGGTCTTGTCCTTGCTTTGCTCCTTGTCTTCTGGGTGAATTTAGGCCAATCACTCCTATGCATAATGAGAATGACCTTACTTGCAACATGATAAAAGAATTGAGTACAACCATCTTTGTGTATTCAATTTAGAATTGTGCATAATTAGTCTGATTGCTACTTTTAATTAATGGGATATTCTCTTCGGGTCCCAATATTCTAATTAATTTTGGCACAAATACTTATTTTTCTAAAAGTTCACTCTGAATGTGTCTTGTTGGAAAACAAAAGAGACTGAGTTCACAGTGGCTTACAAACAAGGAACACAAAAACTCAGCAGCTTGTGACTTAAGAGAAAAAAACATCCAGTGTGAATAACAGTGAAAGATACCATAAATAGGTCAGCAACCCATTGTCTGAAAACAAAAATGGACCAGACATTGAAAAAGCCCAGTGGTAAAACGAGATGAAGAAATTCCTACTTGAATGAGGTTGTCATCATGATGTCCTCATCCTGTCAGATGACCATGCCATCAACATGCCATTGAAGCATGTGTCACATCAGCTGATGTTAATAAAGGAAATCTGATCTTCAATAAGGTCCCTGCGACAGGAACTACCCTTTTCTGGATGACATACTGAACCAAGAGCACAGTTATGTGTTATTGTTACAGCCAGGGCCATTTTTTTGTGAGTTAGGAATTAAGTCTTATGTTTTCATTAAAATTTGACTCATGCAATAATATTTTCCTGTATTATCTTCTCTTTTAACTGAATATTGTGTCTTTGTTCATTTCCACTTCTAATCTGTTGATTGCTTGTACTGGTACTTCTGAGCAGTGACTAAGTGCCAGCCATATTTCACCACAGAACTGGCCACAGGACAGTAAACGAGGTACAATGTTTCCTGTTGGCACAGAGACAGGGAATTAAGAGAGCAGAAAGGAGTCCTTTTACAGGGCTGTTTAACAACAGCTGACTTTTTAGGAGCCAAAACACAGGTTCAGACCATAAAAAATCCCAAGTCTTCATTTTTCAATGTTTATATAGTCCAGGACACGGCTGTTATGCAGTGAAGAGAACGTACTTTCCAGCTAATTTATTTGCAATAGTTTGTGGCAAGCACACTTAAATGAGTGGGACTGCCACAATCTTATAAAGTAAAATGGCTTTTTTAGTCATTTAGTTTTGTAGCAGGATACAACTTCATGCTATTTAATCAGGTCGGGAATTTAAGGCAAACCTGAATTTGTTGATTACTCCTAAAATCGCTTTCTTTACACAAAAAGTAATTTTCTATCAGTAAACCATGACTTCTGGTCTATTACTGCCTCGAATAACAAATAACTGTCAGCTCTTAACAAATACTACACTCTCCTAAGAGAGAAACAATCTGTTTACAGATCCCTGAAATAAACAAATAATAGTTCATTTGCTTCCTTGTAGTTAAAGCTTCTGTTACAGAAATTAAGAAATTAATTAGAGTAATTAAACTGTAACAGATTAAAAAAAAAATCTATATTGTCACCTTCCACTGTTTGAATTTTCAAAAACAAATGTTAGCAGCTTTGCTTTTAGAATTTAATAAAAGAAATAAGAGTAAATTTAAAATCAACTAATTTGAGTACTAAGGATAGATGAGATGAAAACATTATTGGTAAAAACCCACGGTCTTAAAAAAGGCTCTAAAGCTTTAAGACTATTAGATTTATTATGAGCTGTGTAATGTACCATCAGCTGACTATGCCTGTTCTAGCTATTCACTGTGCAGAAAGAGCCTGGAAACATATCTTTCTGCATGAAAGTGAGTACAAGGTCAGAATGATGACAGATTAACACATACATCTGGACACAACATGACAAAGTATGAATAGAGAGTAGCAATAAAGTATTAAGGCCTAAGCTGTAGGAAAAAACAAAGGCTTGAACACTGATGCAATTGTCTTCTCTTTTACATTGCTGTACTCTGTTATTTTCCATTTAATCTCTCCTGATTTAAATTAATTCATATAGCCTAATTTAAGGTGAATGTTTTTTCCATAAAAATCAATGTAAGATAAACATTGTTGTAGACAGAAAAAGGACACACAAGAAAAAGGCTGAACTTCCACATTGTACAAGCGCTCACCAAGGGCTGAGCAAGAGCTTGGCCAACTTTTAATTGCTTTAACTACTGAGATGTCAATCAAAACTATTGTTTTGTCAATCACAGCTCACTGGGCCTTTTTATCTCACTTGAGATAAAAAAGATCAGTTGAGATAAAATCTATGGCAGAGAACCTGCACACCCTCCTCTGTCCGGTGACATTCTTGCGCTGGTTCCTGCTTGGATTTTATTTTCTTTTTTTTTAGTCTAGGCATTGCTTACTAAAGAAACCGCTTGATGTTTTCAGCTTTCATTTCACCCATAAACGCTGCCTTCATCTCCTCATGAGGACTCACAAATGTCTTCTTTTCTGTGGGTTTCGCAAACCAGCCTGTACAACACACCAAAACACAACAGTAAGAACATTCCCAGACATGCACCTTTTCTCTTTGGCATCACCACAACATTCTCACCACGTATTTTGCAACTGTGTTTATCACAATGCAGACAAGCAGCCACAACCTAATAAATGCAGGCTGCATGGTGATGGCAGTGGCAGACCCCCCCAGCATTAAGAGAACTTATTTACCAAGGTAGATATTGAGGGGAATAAAATACTCTATTTGTTCATCAGTTATTTTACTGTTCATGACCTGAAGACTTATCTGCTTTTAGCACAGCACATCATGCTGTCAGTCCTATCAGTCAGCTCAGTATTAAGGCAGAGCTTTACAAAACAGCGCAGCAACACAGCCAGCCTTTGTATGGAACAGATGCCTTGTAACTCCTTTCTCACTCTCTGGTCTGTCTGGCTCTTCCCTCACCGTGCAGGCATTACCAGATTAAGTGATGAGAGGAACACCTGGCTAAAAAGAAAGTGTTTCTGACATCTGTTGGGTTTGTTTTTTATTTAATTTTAAAGTCAGAGACTGGACATGCTGGGGGCAAATGCAGTGGCTGGTACATGGGCAGCACAACTTGGAGAACTGTTGGGGAGCAGCAAGCGGGTGACAGCCTGGCACCAGCCCGGCCAGGCACTGCTCCCTGGCACAGGGAAAGGCCCTTTCCACATGAGAGCGCCATTCAGCCAGGACTTCCCAACGGCACGAACCCCAAGTACATACCAAAAGGCGTTTCAAAATAAAACTGCCTCCTTTGTTTCCCTTCCTCCCTTCAACGGACCCTGATCCATCTGTGAACCAAAGAGGAGGGGGAATCTCTTGTGGCAGCGACCCACAGGCTGCCTGCTTGGGCCAAGGTAGGCTATTAAATTAAAGACTCTTTCACCCCTCCTGCCAGCGCTCCTCCAGCCCCGTGTTTATCCTCCCGCCTTCCTACTTTGGGCCGGCGCGATCTGAAGGCAGTGGGGTCCGTTCCCTCCTCACAAAACCAGCGCCTCTTCTGGGCATAACCACTTAATTTAGAAGGAGATCGAAAAAACAGCCAAAAAAGACTCTCTTGACCGCAAACCCCTTCTCCTGCGGAAGAGCCAGGAATCCCAGGAGGGGTCGGTGCCTGACCCGGCCCGGCCTGAGGGGTTGGGAGGGAGGGAGTGAGGGAGGTGTCGGCGGGGCCGAGCAGGGAGGCGCCTCAGGCAGCCCCAGCGCAAAGCCCCGGGCGCTGGGAAGCCGCCCGCTCCTCACCCCCCACCCGGCCCTCCCTCGGCCCGGCCCCGAGCCACCTGCCCCAGTTGGTTGGGCCGAGGGTGGCCGGGAGAGCCCCCCCCCCCCCCAGGCACCGTCCGAAGTGAAGGTGAAGTCTGCACTGTACCGATGAGGAACCCGAGGAGGAAGAGCCCCGCCGCTGCTCCCAGGACGATAGCCCAGAAGCGGGCGCTGGCTGCCCTGGAGGCGCCCGGCTCCGTGCTGGCGCCAAGCAACATCCACATGGCTGACGGGCCGCTCCGCGCCGTTCCCCGGCACCGCCGTCCCCGCCGGCCGAAGTCCCGCCGCGGCCCGGCCCGCCCCGGAGGCGGCAGGGGGCGGGCGGACGCCGGACGTTGATCGCGGCCTCGTCCTCGGCTCCCGCCTCAGCCCGGCGCCGCCCGGGGAGGCTCCGGTCTCCTTCACCGCCCCGGGGTAAGGCCCTCTCGCCACCGCTGGTGGTGTGGGAGCCCGCCCCGGTGCCGCTCTCTCGCTGAGCTCTGTCAGTCGGTCCCGGAGTGCCCACCTTACCGCTGCCTTCCCCCTCCCTCTCTCCCTACTTGCCCTAGACACCCTGCCACCCCATGTTTCTTTTAACTTGCTACAGAGTGCGGTGAGGAGGTGAAGTGATGGCTTCCAGGCCTAGCTCACCCTGGCTGTTCCACACAGAGGTGCCATCCTCTCCTCCACAGGGCACACACCGGAGCTGGCATCACCAGCAGGGCAAACGTGAGGGAAAATAAAAGGTAAAATGCACTAAATTAAAATTAAATTAAAATTGAATTATTTTAAGAAATACTGTACCCCAATACCCAATGTCTGAAAGGTGATGAAGACTCTTCAGAGAGGTATGTGCCCCTGTGGAGGTGGGTTGACTACCTCACATCTCTGTGTGCCGTGTTTCTTTCCAGCTTACACAGGTACAACCCCAAAGAGCATGGGTTCATCCCAGCTGCTGGCTTGAGGACAAGTCTGAAACTTTGTACACCCTTGACTTTGCCAGAGTCTCTTCACAGTATCACAGAATCACAGAATGATACAGGGTTGGGAGGGACCTCTGGAGATCATCTAGTCCAACCCCCCTGCCAAAGCAGGTCCTCCTACAGCAGGTTGCACGGGAACACATCCAGGCAGGTTTTGAATGTCTCCAGAGAAGGAGACTCCACCACCTCCCTGGGCAGCCTGTTCCAGTGCTCTGCCACTCTCTTAAGAGGTTCCTCTTCAATGTTGGATGGAACTACTTATGTTCAAATTTGTGCCCATTTCCTCTTGTTCTGTGCCTGGGCACCACTGAAAAAAGACTGGCCCCTTCCTCTTGACACCCACCTTTTAAGTATTTATAGACATTGATCAGATCCCCCCTCAGTCTTCTCTTCCTTCAACTTCTCCTCAAAGGAGAGATGCTCCAGGCCCCTAATCATCTTTGTAGCCCTCTGCTGTACCCTCTCCAGCACTTCCCTGTCCTTCTTGAATGGGGGAGCCCAGAACTGGATACAGTACTCCAGATGGGGCCTCACTAGGGCGGAGTAGAGAGGGAGGATAACCTCCCTCAGCCTGATGGTCGCACTCTTCCTGATGCACCCTAGGATGCCATTGGCCTTCTTGGCCACAAGGGCACATTGCTGGCTCATGGTCATCCTGTTGTCCACCAGGACTCTCAGGTCTTTTTCCGCAGAGGTGGTCTTCAGCAGGCCAGCCCCCAACCTGTACTGGTGCATGGGGTTATTCCTTCCCAGCACCCTACACTAGCCCTTGTTAAATTTCATCAGGAGATGAAATTCTTTTTCCACCTCTTTAAATCCCCACTGAATGGTTTTGGAAAAATCTCTCCATTCCGTTGGGTCATTGCATTTAGGATTAGGCTGTACCTTTAGGTCCATGAACAGAGGGAAACTTTGCATGCAGAGGTGACCTCCTGGAGTCTGCACGGATTTTCATCCTCAAAACCCCAGCTAAAGTGCCAGCTAGGGAGACAGCTGATGTTTAGGACATAAAGTCTGTAGTTATGTTGTGCCCATGTCCACATATAGTATGTGCAGCCTGTTCTCAACAGCAACTGCATGCACTCTACAGGACTGCTCCTATTGCACTACACTTGCTGATGCAGACAAAACCTAAGTCTAGGATGAATTTCAGACACTGGACATCGACTTACCTCATCTGCAGAGTCCATTGCACTAGGAAATCTTAGTGCAAGACCAGTAGATGTGCTCTGTGGAAAGCAGAAGTGTTGGTTGCAAAGAGCGATACTCCAATGACAGAGCAGTAGCATGCTTCAAAATTTTATAAAATACAAAAACCTCCTCCTAAAAAAAATGCAAGTATTTGTGATATTAATCTTGTCTCCTGCTTCATAGTATCTTATGCAGTCTGGCGTATTGTGCAAAAGCCCCGCTTTTAATGATACTCTCAGCAGGGTACTCTGCCACATTGTCAAGTCAAACCCAGATGCCTGCCAAGTTGCCCTCAGCATGCTGGCTGTTGTAGATACCATTCTGGAATGGCCAGCTCTCCCCTGTAATATACAGGGAACCTAAGTTTGGAATTGAGCATAGTGAAATGTTCTACTCCTAGGCAGCCTTCTGCTTTCCTTACCAATTCTGTACCTGGAGGGGCATAATGTGCCTATGTTTGTTACTCTACCACTGCTTATTGATGGAAGCTGAAGTCCATGTGATGCTTAAGTTATGTGGGCTGAAGAATGGAACGTGTCTTCTGGCATTTCTAAAAAGGTTAATATGACTGGGACACCTTTGGGCATAGGAACGTGGAAGAACTCCTGGATCAGCTAATTTCTGTTTGAAGCACTTGGAAATTGAAGCACCACGGGACCAGGTGCTAAGTAAAAGTATATCTTATCTCTTGATTAATATTCCAGAGGGATTTAATAAATCCCACTGGTTTATGGCCACACTTATTCAAGTAAAATATGACAGAAAGGAATAGTGAGGAAACTGAGATGGGAATATTGTCAAAAGTTTGGTGCTGTTCAGTACTCTGAAACTAATTGACCTGCCCACACCACTAAGAAGCTCTGAATTACTGCTTTGAGACGTTTTATATATAGTCTTCCAGTGTGCCTGCAGCTTGGACAGGACATTATGACCCTTAAATACAAAATAGCAGCAGCCAAAGGGCATAGGAAAGCTTTATTCAAGAACAAATTGCAATGATGATAAATGCATACAACATTATACTTGTTCCTATACAGAATCGTATAGGTCATTTTGCAGGCAAAGCCATTTCACTAAACCAAAAATGTTCAATAAACCAAAAGTATGAAAAGTTAATGCTACTTCTCTTGCTATGCTTTAGTGGAAAATCTTGTACTAATCACAGTATTTTAAGCTATTTTTCTTATTTCTTAGGTGTGAGGAATACATGAAAAAAATATTTTTCCAATTCGTCCACCTGAAGAAACAAACTCACTGTTTTTTGAGATGCAGTTCTTAGGCAATGTTTTGGTTAGGATTACCCTTTTTGCATACAATTTATCATGACACACTTATCCATAGGTCCAATTGAAGCCAATTTAATATGACTATTTTAGGTAGGGTCTGTACTTGCAAGGTGATGAAGAATCTAGCTCTATGTTAAGGAGCTGTTCCGACACTAATACAGTAAGATCAACTGTGGTAGCTTCATAGAATTATAGAATTGTCTAGGTTGGAAGAGACCTTTCAGATCATCTAGTCCAACCATCAACTTAACTCTGACAAAACCATCACTAAACCATAATCTCTAAGCACTGCATCTACCCATCTTTTAAATACCAGCAGGGATGGTGACTCCATCACTTCCCTGGGCAGCCCATTACAATGCTTAATAACCCTTTCAGTGTAAAAAATTTTTGTAATATCCATCCTAAACCTCCCCTGACACAACTTGAGGCCATTTGCTCTTGTTACTTGGGAGAAGAGACTGACCCCCACCTCTCTACAGCCTCCTTTCAGGTAGTTGTAGAGAGCATTAAGGTCTCCCCTCAGCCTCCTTTTCTCCAGGCTGAACATCCCCCAGCTCCCTCAGCTGCTCCTTATAAAACTTGTTCTCCAGACCCCTCACCAGCTCCTTTGCCCTTCTCTGCATCTGCTCCAGCACCTCAATGTCTTTCTTATAGTGAGGGGACACAGTACTCGAGATGGGGCCTCACCAGTGCTTAGTACAGGGGGACAATCACTTCCTGAGTCCTACTCACCACTGTTCCTGATACAGGCCTGGATGCTGTTTGCCTTCTTGGCCAGCTGGGCCCACTGATGGCTCATATTCAGCTGGCTATGAAACAATACTCCCAGGTCCTTTCCTGCTGGGCAGCTTTCCTGCAGAAAATGTTCGTCCTTCAGCATGTGAAAATGTTTTCATGTTAATTTGCTGCAAATAAGGCTTACAAATATTTCAGGGGGGAGTGATGTGGAAGGCAGATCCTGATGTACCTGCTAAATGCATGCTGTGAGTTTACTCAGGTTTGGAATTTGGGGAAAGGTGGGGAAAAGTCTCGGTGGCAGGTCTTGCAATGGTGTTTCATACCTCTGAGACACAAAGTTAGCTTGATAGGTAATTGGGACAGGACCTTCCAAACTCTTTTGGTTAGAGAATAAAGCAAAGGTGAAACCAGTTGCATCACTTACAACCCACTGGAGAAACAGCCAGTTTAGTGTGTAGATAACACTTCTGTAGTGTCTGAGGACAGCTTTTCTAGCTTGTCAAACAAAGGTGTGTTTGCTTAGAGATGCCAGTCGTGGTTACAGTTTTAACTGTGAAGGAGTGTGTGCTCAAATGCAGGAGGTTCTGCTGTGGAATTGGTGACAGGCTGGCTGAGAGCTTACATGCTAAAGTTTGAGGGGTGACCAGCAAGGGGACATCATGTGGTTAATCTGCTACTGACTGCTCTCTCAAGGCAAGAAAATGGATGAAGTCTTCTTTAAACAGTAGAAGAAGTCTAATGATTACAATTCCTTCAGCATGGGAGTGGGTAAGCACTCGAACATGCTGCCAAAAGATGTGGCATATAAATTCTTAGAGCTTTTCAAAAAACCTGAACAAAGCCCTATGCATTGTGATCTAACTTGGAGGTTAGCTCTGTTTTGGGCAGGAGTTGGTCTGAATTGGCCTCCTTGGGTACCTTCTAACATTTTTCCGTGATTCTGTGATTTTAAAGTGGAGTTGCTTGTGGATTAATATGCAGTCTGCTGCGTAAATATTAAAGTCTGTGTTTCTCTGTTAGAAATTTGGGATACAGATAGTGAAATGAAAAGAGTTGCTTAGCTCCCAAGGGTTATGTAGGATTAAATCATTTATTTTGAAAAAAGTAAAGAAATTAATGAGTTTCAAGACTATTATGTATAGAACCGCTCACTAATTAAATTTGAAGTGTTTCTGATAGAAGTTATTGTTACATGCCTCATGAGTGAATTAAATTAGATGTATTGTCCTAAAGTGTCAATAGAAGAGCAGGAAATGAAACCTAGAAGACTTTTCACTTAAAAAACTTTTCTTACACTTTATTTTAGCTTCATACTTTCAAACTCATGCAAATAATAAATAGGTCAAGGTCAGGCTGGATGGGGCTTTGAGCAACCTGCTCTAGTGGGAAGTGTCCCTGCCCGTGGCAGGGGGTTTGGAACTCAATGATTTTTAAGGTCCCTTCCAACTCAAACGATTCTATGATTCTAGGTTTATAACTTGTGTTTTCCTTTCCCTTACTATGTACTCGTCTTGTGTATTTCAATAGAAATTACGTAAATAAAACTTTCTCAGGGGCCTAGAAATCATGCTGCTTTTGATTTTCACATCACTGCAGTGATTCTGAAACACCCCATTCTGCAAGGTGCCACATATGCTTATGTACCGGAAACAAGGCTTGAGCTTTCTTAATATCTTTCTCCATATGGGTCTCCGAATAAAGAAGTCAGAATGCTGCCTCTGTGCCTACATGAAGCACTAAGCAATGATAGAAGTAAATCTAAACAGCAGCTCCCTGATGTTAATTTTTGGTAGTCAAGTTTATTAGCTTTCCCTGTTGGGTTTGTGCCTTGTCCATAAGTTGTGGAGTATTTAAATTGCTGTGATAACATTCCTTCAGCTGAGGCTGTGTTGACTATCAACAAAAGCAGCAGTGGCAGGGATGCTTTCCTACTTGTTTTGTCCTCCTCCTCTCTTCTGGGTTTTTTTCTTTATAGTCTTTCCTCCTCTCCCAGCTCTTAAAATGCTGCAAGGGAATCCATTCTTATGCCCTAATGTAAATGGTAATGAATTGGCCATAGTAACTAGCTGCTTAGGTGTGCTCTTCTGTTAACTCCCTTCTGTCTTGAATGGTGACATTAGTTACTCTGTCAGAAATAATTATGCTTCCATCTTCTGGGGTTTGCTAATGAAATGCTGGAACACTTTAGCTTCTACAGAAGTCATAGAGGTAACTATCCATCTATTTGCAGAAGGGAGTCTGGTTATTCAAACAGTACAGCATTTTGGGGTAGTGCATTGTAAAAGAAGGAAGAGGAAAGTACTGTGAATTAGTATAAAGGCCTCCAAGGATCTGATCTATACATAGAAAGACCTGAGGTATTTCTGAATTGTAATAGAGGTTGTCTCAGCCCCAGTGTTGCAGGATGCAGAAGGATAAAGATAAGTAAAAATGCCTGCACTGATTTAACAGCTTGCCATACTAAATGAGGAACCTTTTGCGGTTTACTCCTGCTGTTGGCTTCACAAGTCACTTCTCTCCCAATTGTGATGTTCACTGGAAGGTTCAGGAACTGATTCATTAGGCTTCATCGGTATGGCACAGAAGGGTGTTTACTTCTCTCAACTTCAGTTTGCTGCTTGTTTATGGTGTTGAATTGGCCCTTGGAGCAGTCAGACAAGCTGCAGACATGGCAAAAGGTGACCCAGGGAGTATCTGCCTGTTTTGTGGCAACAGAATGTTAAATCAGGTCAAGCTGCCCTGTGTTAGCGTCACCATGAGAACATAAATGGCCTGTTATTACTGCAGGATTAACCTCATGATGTCTGAACTGCCTTGAATCTTTCTGTGGACTGAGAACAAGCTTTTACAGAAAGGCATTTTCTTCTGTGGATGTTTTCAGCTTTTGCCTTCCTAGGGCATTGATCTTTCACATATAGCAGGCACAAATTCTTATGGTGGTTCTTCTAGCAAAGACTGGGATGCCAATGTGGAAAACGAGGGGAATGGAGCAGAATTAATGATATATACGTGGAAATCCTCTTGGATGTTATGGTATAGCTGATATCAAATTATGTGCCTTTTTCCTCTGAGAAATAAATAAACTGCAAGTTTGTCATGTTGCAACTGCCTTAAGAGGAGCATCCAGATGATTTTTGCTTTCTTCATAGCTTCACTGGAGTGCTCTGAAGCCTACTAATACCCTAGTTTTTGCATGCTACAGGGAGCAAAGGATAAGAGGGATTTTTTCTGTGCTTACCTACACAGGCTTAAATTGTATTGCCCGTAAAATAACCCTGATGGTGAGTCACAGTTAGCCAATATGTATTCCTTGAATTCTACAGAATAGTTGTGTTGCTGTTGTTATTACTGTTATATATCTTAGAATCATAGAATGGTTAGAGTTGGAAGGGACCTTAAAGATCATCGAGTTCCAACCCCCCTGCCGTAGTCTGGGACACTTCCCACTAGAGCAGGTTGCTCAAAGCCCCATCCAGCCTGGCCTTGAACACCTCAAGGGATGGGGCATCCACAGCTTCTCTGAGCAACCTGTTCCAGTGTCTCACCACACTCAGAGAAAAGAATTTCTTTCTAATAGCTAATCTGAATCTTCCCTCTTTCAGTGGTTTAAAACCATTACCCCTCATGCTATCACTACACCTCCTGAGATAGAGTCCCTCCCCCTCTAACCTGTAGGCTCCCTTCAGGTATTGCATAGCAGCTATAAGGTCTCCCCGGAGCCTCCTCTTCTTCAGTCTGAACAACCCCAACTCTCTCAGCCTGTCCTCTAGGAGAGGTGCTCCAACCCTTGGATCATCTTCGTGGCCCTCCTCTGGACTTCCTCCAGCAGGTCCATGTCCTTCCTGTGCTGAGGGCTCCAGAGATGGTTGCAGTGCTTCAGGTGAAGTCTCACCAGAGCAGAGCAGAGGGGCAAAATCACCTCCCTCAAACTGCTGGCCACGCTTCTTTTGATGCAGACCAGGATGCGGTTGGCTTTCTGGGCTGCCAGTACACTGTCGGCTCATGTTGAGCTTCTCACCCACCAATGCCCCCCAAGTCCTTCTTCTCAGGGCTGCTCTCAATCCATTCTCCGCCCAACTTGTATTTGTGCCTGGCAGAGCCATGACCCACGTGCAGAACCTTGCACTTGGCCTTGTTGAAATTCATGAGGTTGGAATGGGTCCATCTCTCAAGCTTGCCAAGGTCCCTCTGGATGGCATCTATTCTCTCCAGAGTGTCAACCACAGAACACAGCTTGGTTTCGTTGGCAAACTTGCTGAGGGTGCACTCAGTCCCACTCTCTTTTGGCACTTTTGTCTGCTCCTACCTGTTTGTTCTTTAAGATCTTTGATTGCAGTATGAAGAGATTTAGTTTACGTAGTCAGAAGCAGGGATCCATTTCAATTCTGTGAACAAGACATAGCAGCTTTAAATTTTAAAAACAAGTTAAAAATAGGCACCACTGTTATGGACATTTGTGTTTGTTGTGTGATTGCATCATAATGCAAAATATGAAGGTTATTTTTTTAATAGTTTCCTGTTGTGAATTTCCTTTTCGCAGAAATGAGAGGCTAATAATTCTCTGTGGGATTTTTTTGTGGTCAGATGTAAGAAATAAATATTTGCTCCAGAAGTTTACAATGTCTGTTTCAATTTTTGTCCTATTCAAGATAATTCTGTGGTTGGAGATTCATACTCTTTTATTTCTTTTTATGTCCTTTATTGTATGGAGGAATTAGAATACTTGGCCTTAGGTAGCACTAAGGGTGCTTACCTTAAAAGGGTACTTCTTTTAATCCTCATTGAGTCTGAAGTACAGGGTCTTTCTGACTTGTCTGAGGTCACTGTAGTAGACAGGAAGGTCTCTGATTTCTCAGCCCAGTGTCCCAACCACAAGACTACAATTACTTCCCTGAATCCAAAGCCTGTCATATTACTTAAGTCCACACTTGACTTTCAGATGATGAGCTGACTAGTTCTTGGTCTTTGCAACTGCCGTTACTGAAAGGCAAGTTGTTTTGACAAAGACAGTTATGCAGCGTGTGCATGTAGAAACAAATGCTACCAGGGAAAGTTCCACTTACTGTATCATGATTTCTGCTGTCAGTAAAAAGTGAGGAAGTCGTCACCACCACCACCATTTGTCTTCATATTTCAAGCAATGTCTTTCCTTGAAAAATATCACAGAGGCTCAAATGAATTGTCCCCCAAGCAGACACCTAAGTACTTCACTGATTTTCAGTACTGCATACAAATCTAGTGTTGATCTGAATCATGGCAGTCCTATTCTCTAGTCTGTTTAGAAAGAAACTGCACTGGTGTGAAATTGGAATGATACACAAGTAAATCAGACTCCTGAACTTTGTGTGATCACCATGCAAAGGACAAGTTGAAGTACACTCAACCTCCTGATAAAAAAGCAATTGAGAGAGCAATAAAAGGATATGCAGCAGTAGGAAAAAAAATATGAGCAAAGGACAGAGTTCAGATTAAAGACAGAAGCTGAAGAAAGACAAGGCAAGAAATAAACAATGCTTTAAAATAACTCTTGTGAAAGTCCTGCAGTGTAAGGGGAAAAATGCTTTCTCTTGCCCTGACCTCTAAAGAGAAGTCATCAGTTCTCTGAAACTCTATGTGAAAAGGAAGTGCTAACATCTGTTTCCCCATGTTCAGTCAGTTAATTTGGTATTGGTTTAAGGATGAAATTCCCTTCAAGAATTCAGTCACGTTGGCTGTCCTACCCAGGAGTGTAAGGAAAGCTCACTTCTGCTGAGACTTTTATGTTGAAAATGTATCATTCTAGCAAAGCTTGAAACAAGCACTAAACTAAATTGATTGAAATGAGAGTTGGGCAGATTGCAGAGTGAATGAAATTGGATCTGTTGCGTCTACTTCTTCCCTCAGTCACTATGAGGTTAATTACTTCAGTTATAAATGCCTTTGCTTCTTTGTTAAGAGATACCTTAATAATTCCAACACCTCTGTGGTTCAATTAAAATTACATTTACCTCTCAACCTTCAAGTATGAGGTCAATGAAATTACTGACTCTGATGAGACCTGCCATGTCTCTGCTGTGTTTCTTTCTATGTGAATGGCAGGCACAAGGCAGCAGGTCCCATTCATGTCTGTGTCTGTTTTCGTTGCTGAATATCACTATCACACCAAAAAATATCTCCCCACACATACTTCAACTGTTATGCGAGAACTGCAAAGCAAACACATTTCCTGCACCTCCATAATGGAAGACTGAAGTGAAAGGATGTATGGCAGTAGGTACATACGGGATTCAGTTGAGTATGTCCTGCCTGGATCTCACTGGTGACACA
The DNA here is from genome assembly GCA_026546715.1 of Gallinago undulata. NCBI lineage: Eukaryota > Metazoa > Chordata > Aves > Charadriiformes > Scolopacidae > Gallinago > Gallinago undulata. Next base: position 206,409,720 of record JAOTQQ010000001.1, on the reverse strand, counting down.
GAATTCAGCTCTGTCAAATTATTTAGTGCTTAACTAAACTCTCAAATTCTTGCCTTTCAGTGGCTGCTGATGGTCAGTGAAATGGATGTAGACTTTAGATTTTGTTGCTAAAAGACTACTAAAACAAACCTGTTGATGAGAACTTACAGGATCTTTCATGGATGCTAGCAAGGAACTGCAAAGCTTGGCTGTATTCTGCATCCAAAACTGTAAATATGATCATCTGAATAAAATTACATTAGTTTTCTTTAGAATGTGTGACATTTCATATGCTGTGTTATTAATTAACCTATAGCCTCACATGGGACTGGTACTATGCATATGTAGGGATGCCTATCAAATGTGGCGCTGTAATCATACATACCTGACTGAAGGTTTTATATGAGTATTTTACCAAAAGGTGTAATCTTTTCTTCCTTGTCTGAAGAGCTTAAATAAAGGTAATCTGACTTATTATAGCATTTCATTGAGTCGTTGGAGAAACTGTGTTCTATATTCCAAACCCATGGGGTGAATCCTTCCAATAGTCCTGCAGAGGGAGTTTAAAAAAGAAATGTTGCCAATAGCAACTTGTTCTTCTGTTGGAACAAACCAAAGTTATTTGAAAAGACAGCACAGAAATAGGGAAGCTGAGGAGAATCAATGGAAAGTTTGTGTATTGGTATTTTGAAAATATAAATGAAACAGCCCTAAATTGCATCAGTCCTCCTTCTGATGGTCTTGGCCGCCTCAGTATTGGATTCCTGGACATCTCTGCCAATCAACACCATCTGTTATTGACTAGAAATGTTGTCTAGATCCTACAGCATCTATGGCGTGTTGTCACAGGGGTGGTGGAGGTGGCAGTGTCTGTAGGGTTGGTGTTCTACTAGGCGAAGGATGAGGGCCACATAAGAATCTCTTGCTCTTCTATATGCAACTACTTTAAGTCTCTAGAGCTAGTCTGCAGAGAGTAAGATACATGATGGACACTGAAGGAGAACACAACAACTGAAGATTTCACAGAATCGCAGAATTGTAGGGGTTGGAAGGGACCTCTGGAGATCACCTAGTCCAACCCCCCTGCCAAAGCAGGTTCACCCAGAGCAGGCTGGTCAGGAACTCATCCAGGTGGGTTTTGATTATCTCCAGAGAAGGAGACTACACTACGTCTCTGGGCAGCCTGCTCCACTGCTCTGGCACCCTCAAAGAAGTTTTTCCTTGTGTTCAGACCAATCTTCCTGTGTTCCAGCTTGTGTCTGTTGCTCCTTATCCTGTCACCAGGCACCACTGAGAAGATCCTGACCCCATCCTCTTGATACCCGCCCTTTAGGTAGTTATAAGCATTGATGAGATCCCCTCTCAGTCTTCTCTTCTCCAGGCTAAACAGACCCAGAACTCTCAGCCTTTCCTCATTTCTGGAAGCAAAAATGTAAAAGAGAAGAATTAAATTTCTGAGAGTTTGCATAGGAAGTAATGAATCTTGGAATATCTTATACGTGTTTCTAACTCTGAAACAAAAGAAAATAACCATAATACACGCAATTCTTTAAAAATGCTGTTAAGAAAACTTGATCGAGAGATGGAAATACTTCCTTATTTTCCTGTACTATTTACATTTAGCCACCAGATGGCAACCACAGACTGCCCACCGATCTGAGCAGATTCGACTCCTGTTTATTTAACTTCTGTGACCCGAGACCGTAGTCCAGCAGAGCTGCTTTGCTTTCAACGAAGTCAGCAAAAAGAAAATACAACTGTAAAATGAACATCACAGATTAGCTTCTTCTAATTTCGACTTATACTTGATTTATGTAAGTGCAGCTACAGCATTTACCATTTGGAAAAGCAAGGAATCAGGCCCACTGAATTCATATGCGTGCAAAGATGTGCCTATGTAATGCATAGGCAATTACATGCCTGCGTAACTTAAATCTGTAGAGTAAATTCATTCTTTGAGAGTTACATTCTTCTCACGGCTCTTTTTCTGGTCTGGTTAGGTAAGGTCAGGTCAGGTCCTCAGCTTATGGAAAAGGACAATGATGCACATTCAATTGAGTTATATTGGCCTAAGCTAGTGAAAACAATAGTCCTAGTTTTACAGCAGCTGGTGTCATGCAGGCTACCAACTCCACTGACACTCGGTAAAACTCATACGTTCAATGTGAGAGATTCTGTTCAACTTTCTTCACCCCCATTCACCCTTTCCTTCATCCTTATGCCTTCTTTCATCCCCCATGACCCTTACTGAGTGGGAAATACAGCAGTACTATTGCGTACTAGGAGTATTCCTCCAATGGGGTGCCTGCTAGGAATCATTGTTTCAGCCTAGCCTTCCATTTTTAACTAATATTAAAAAAATACCTCCGTTCTTCCACTCTGACATCATCAGTGGCATGAAAGTTGAAGTCTCATCTATGTTTCTTGAAAGGAGATGCCTAAATTCTTCAGTCAGAGGTGATTGTCAGCATTTTGAAGAGGTGGTGTTCTGCTGGACTGGACCCTGTGCAAATTGTCATGGACCTTCTCAGACAAGGGCTTAACAGTTCAAATAGTGTGGGGGAGTTAACAACAAGATGAGTAGAGACACATCGAAGATCACAGGAGGAACATACAAAGACCCAGCATTTTAATGCTCTTGCTGTTCCAGTGGAGAATTTGGGTTGACAGCCTGGGAGGCTGCATAACAGAGACTTGCACAAAACAAAATGAGGCCTAGTGACTAAACAACATTTGTTTCTTTCCAGAAGGAATCTCAATATTAGTGGAGTTTCTCTGTATTTCCTGAATGCAAAGAAGGGCAGCAAATAGCTCTCTAAATCTAATTGGACTTTGGCCAGCATTGAGAGTACTGATCTAAAAGGATAGTGGGATTTTTATTTGGTCCTTTAAATACCTTTTTTTTTTAAAGAAAAAAAAACAATACAAAAACAAAAATGAAAAAGAGGCCTTCAAGGGAAGTTTAAATCCAAAAGAAAAACTTGCATGGGTGAGTGGATGATAAGAAAGCTTTCTAGAACTTGCCCAAAAATGCTTCATAATGTGGGATGATGCAGGGTATGGTGAGGGAGGTGTCTTTTCTCTATGGAAAAAAAAATCAAAACTTTTTACGTTATTAGGGATTTAGGATGTGGTAATGATTGGGGAATCTTGCATTTGTGTTGGCTGAGGAAGTGACAAGCTAAGTAACTTTCTTCAGGCACCACGTCATGTGGACAAACAAAGGGAAGGTTTCCTCCTTGCTGCTGAATGACTTTGCTATAGACAAATCTAATCACTCTCCAGCATGACATCCTGGCCATCAGCAAGCTCCTGGCTCAGCAGGCTCTAGTGCCACTCTGAGGTTACTCCAGGTTGATAGAACTCAAGTCATGTATAAGCTTAAATGGAAAATTGTATTTGAGGACTGAGACATAGTGTGCTTTATCAGGGTCCTGTTGGACTGAAAATCTGTAGCTGAAGTGCAGTGCCACAGGCTCATCTCTTGCTCTGTTTACCTCATGAAAAGGTGCAACATGGTGGCAGGTTGCAGCTCAGCTAGCTGTAGCCAACACATTAAATCAGATAGCAAGAAGGAAGCTGTGATAATGTCCCTTGATTTACTTAGGAGGGAGCACAAAGTGAGAGCCCCTTGTAGGGATCCCTCATACTTTATGCCCCTTCTATTACATGTTGGCTGGAGGAGAGTACAAGACTACACGTGGATTGACAACTGGCTGAATGGCAGAGCTCAGAGGGTTGTGATCAGTTGTGCAGTCTAGTTGGAGGTCTGTAACTAGCCGTGGTCCCCAGGGGTCAGTACTGGGTCCAGTTTTGTTCGACATATTCATCTTTGACCTGGATGAGGGAACAGAATGTATCTCCAACAAGTTTGCTGATAACACTAAACTGGGAGGAGGGGCTAACACACCAGAAGGCTGTGCTGCCATTCAGCAAGACCTAGACAGGCTGAAGAGTTGTGAGGAAGAAAATGGAGTATAACAAGGACAAATGTAGGGTGCTGCACTTGGGGAGGAATAACCCCATGCACAAGCATAGGTTAAGGGCTGACCTGCAGCTCTGCAGAATAGGACCTGGGAATCCTGGTGAACAACAAATTGACCATGAGCCAGCAACGTGCCCTTGTGGCCAAGGTCTTCTGGAGTGCATTAAAAAGAGCGTGGCCGGCAGGTTGATTATCCTCCCCCTCTACTTTGCCCTAACCACATCTGGAGTACTGTGTCTAGTTCTGGGCTCCCCAGTCCAAGAAAGATAAGGAACTACTGGAGAGAGTCCAATGGAGGGCTACAAAGACGATCAAGGGACTGCAGCACCTCTCTCATGAGGAAAGGCTGAGAGATTTGGGTCTGTTTAGCCTGGAGAAGTCTGAGAGGGGGCCTCATCAATGCTTATAACTATCTAAATGGTGGGTGTCAAGAAGATGGGGCCAAACTCTTTTCAGTGGTGTCCAGTGACAGGACAAGGGGCAATAGGCATGAACAGGAACGCATGGAATTCTGTCTGAATGTAAGGAAAAATTTCTTTCCTGTGAGGGTGTCAGAGCCCTAGAACAGGCTGCTCAGAGAGGTTGTGGAATCTCTGCCTCTGGAGATACTCAAAACCCTCCTAGACGTGATCCTGTGCAATCTGCTCTAGGTGATCCTGCTTTTGGAGGGTGGTTGGACTAGATGATCTCCAGAGGTCCCTTCCAACTGCTACTATTCTGTGATTCTGTGAGGCTGAAGCAGGGTGAAGTCTTGGTTCTGTAAGCAACTATTTCAGTTTTATTATCCTTGGTTTTGATCTGAGGACTGGTCATCAAAAGGGACATGGCTTTGAAGTTGATTCTTAAGTACCTGCTTGTGTCAGTCCTACCTTAAACTGCGGCCTACACATTTGGAACGCTGCATGGATGAGAAATCACAGGCCCACTTCTTTCCTTCCCACGTATTTCATTTGCTGGTAGCTTTTCCGAGAGGCTTTACCATTGACTGCTTCCTGACCTACTTTATTTCACATGTGTAGACCACAAAGTAACAGCAGTTACTTTTCATTCTCTTCTGGATAGAAAAGCTGGCAATACTGTTTTTATTTTCATCTTAGAAATAAGAATGTTATTCATGTCCTAAGGCAAGGTCATCATTTGCCTTTGGTTTAGGTAACGTGAAAGAACATGCCTACTAGAGCTTTTTCTTTGAATATTAACTGCCAGACCTTCACTAAAATAAAAAGATGCTTCAACCTTATATCTTCAGGATGTTTTGAGTCCAACATGGATACCTTGAACTGTTGGTGCCTTTTTGTTTCTAGTCTTAAAGATCAGGTGGTCAGTCTTGAATAGCCAAGCTACTGTTCATTTCTGTTAAAGCTTTTGAATCTTCCTAATGTCTTTAAAAATAAATAAAAAAATAATTTAAAAAAGCAATTTCACACAACTGAGAGTATAAAACTGACCCTTGCTGCTGTGAATACAATATCAGGTAATCATAATAAAAAGATGTTTTTATTCAAGTTAGTATTGGACTAGAGCAGTGGTAAAACCTGACCTCCTAGAATATGTATTGTAAAATTTATAGATCTCTCATAGCTGCTATATTATAGACTTTTTCACTTTCAGCAGACAGATACATAGGAAAGAAGGAACATGTTATATTGCTATTACTTAAAAGGGACGCAGACTATAGAGCGCTGCAGGAACTGTAAATTACTTGCCAGAGTTCTCTTTGCTGCAAAACCAGAGTTATATTATTCTTTTAAAATACATTTGCAGTGGTGCTGTCTAAGGAATATTTACATTATGAAAGATCCCTTGTTTGGGATTGGGAGATATTTTTGTTATATTAGATAAAGTACTCTTGCAAACTTCATCTGGTATTTTGCAGAGCTGTTGGGTTACTTCATCATTTGTGAATGGAGTCATTAGAAAGGACAATGCTGTGGTGCTTATCCAGCTACTCACTTTTAACAGGAGAAATGTTTGTAAAGCTTAGTTTGATTGTTGGTCCTTGCATTGATCCTACAGCTTCAGGAACTGAGTTGTGCAAGGACTGTACTCTTGGACCTTTTTGATGTGTTCTGTGCTGCTTGGCAACAGAAGAGCTTGGTGGTTATTTTTACCAGATGTTATACATGAGGAAATTCCATCTTGCATATTTGTTTTTTAGAATAGAAACATCTTGAACTTTTATTATTATTACAGAAGATATCTGTTTATATTCCAGTAAGCATTATTGGTGCTACTCCTGAGATCATGTGAAAATGCCTCTGTCTTTACATCCCCTCCTTTACAATATATGCTTTTATATCTTTGCCTGCTTCTCATATGCCACATCGGAATGCATGTTCGGGGGCAGGGGGGAGAAGTGATGTCTGACAACTTCAATAGAAACCTGTGTTAACACTTTCAAAAGTGTTTAGTTATTGCAAGAATTCATTTGAAAGAAAGCATAGGACTGTATCTTTTTGTTGTTGTAGTTCATTCGGTTTTGCAGACAGGTATTCAGGTAATCTGTGAATCCGTATGAGAATCTGCTTTTGGAAAATCAGTCTCTCTGAGTTGTGTGAAGGTTTGTATCTGAGATCCTGTATTTACTCTGCCTCTGACTTGCTATGTCAACTGGAAAATGATCCCTTGAGCTGTTTTGGGGATTCATTCTTTTTTAGAATAAAACACAATTTTATTCAATTTTCAGTTTCATTCACATAAATGTGTAAGATAATCCTCCAATTAAAATTGTGAAACTGGTCTTGTTTTTGCACTCTTAAATTATGTAGAGGACAGTACAGCAAAGGGAGAAAGTGACCAAGGTAGAAAAAAAAAGATTTCTGCAATCATAGCAACAGCATAGCAATTGTACCTACAAAATTCTTATTGAATAACTGAATCGTGCATTGGAACAAAGGAAGGAAGCTGAAAATTAGGCAGGCATAGCTGAAAGGGTCTGTTGAACAGCCTAGATCAACAACAGATTGACTAATCAGATTCACTGCCTTGAATTTCACCCCCAAATAATTTGGAGGGTAGTTATGTTAAAGGACTGCAGTGTTTTCTGTGTGTGATATCATAAAGAAAGCATTGCAGTGTTCCAGGCCGGTGGTCTGGAGGATGTGGATGATGCTGTGAGGTTACAAATGAGCGTTGTAATCACATTAAGTCAAGGAATAATGTGCTGTTGCCTATACCTGTTTACTAACTAATATGTATGTTTCGTTTCTAACATACCCTAGGATACTATGCCCCATAGATTCCTCTGTGTATGAAATGTAAGAGAAAAGGGCAGAAGGGGAGGAGTCTCAAATCAGAATATTGCCCACTATGCTGTGATATGGCATCCTTTCCTGCTACTACAGTCTACCCTGTCCCACGTCCTCAGCTGTCTCACTCAGGCAACTAAGCTCCCTCTTCCTTCACCCTTTTTTTTTCTATTTCTACCCATCATTCGGCAATGTACATCAACATGACTCTTGTCTCTGCAGATTGTTGACAGGTACTCAGACATCAGTCTATTTTATAAATGAGATCCTATTCTATTTTAGGTCAGCAAGTCTACCTAGGCTCAGGAATTGCTTTCCAGTTGCTCAGTGCTTCTGTAATAGTCACTGCCATAAAATTTCACATCAGGAGGATGAGAACTTGCTCCCTTCCTGGCCAAAATTTGTGCCATAGTATTTATAAGAGCTTTGAATAGTCTTGCTCATTTTTCAAATGATTCAGGAAAAAGAAAACCAAGCAAAAAACACCAAACACTATTTGACTTTTAATTCTGTCTATATTCATGTGCTATCCTTGTCCCCATAGTGTCTGAACTCCTTTTAGTTAAAAATCAGACTAAAACCCAATGTCTGTGTGGCTCCCTCTGTCTGTACGTTTTCTCTCCTTGGAGGAGTTTACAGTTGTGTATCTTATCTACAGGACCATTAGGGCAGCAATAGTGTTCCTGGATTTCATCTTTCTTCACACACTGCCTTGGTAATGTCTAGTGGTGTTCTAGCATTGGTGCATTAAAACTTTTTTTACTTGTTTTTTCCTAGCGTTCCTGACTAGATCTGGTCCTTTAAATGTAACAGGCAACTATGAAATGATAAACCTGTCCTCAAAACTGCTGCTTGGTATAGCTTCCATAGAAACTTTCTGTTGACCTTTGGACATGCATTCTGATGTCATGCTTTCATAATACTTTTCATGATAATTTCCAGAGTAGTGATATTTTGATAAAACCCTTTCGAATTGCAATATTTTCAAGTAAGGGTGTGAAGACAGATGATGCTTAGTCTAAATCATTTATTTGAGATGAATCGGTTACATGGTTAGATTCTGGCTTCTTGCATCTTGTTTGAGTAGTGTTTATGGACTCGAGTCTTGCTTTTATTAAAGTCAGTGACAAATCTCAACCTGTAACGAAAGTGAAGCTACACCTCTTTGGTTAGGACTTATTTCATGACAGTTGCCAAAGCCCACAGACAATATGAAAAATTCTTAAGATGGTGTGGTCTAATGTCACAGTATAAATTCAGGTTTTAAATTTTGTTATAAACATCACATGCATACATTTTCTGGGGTGGTTTTTCAATAATAATGGTGAAACAGCTTGTTTCATTTAAAATGAAACTTCCCCTTGCAGTGTTTGTAGTCTGCAAATTGCAATTCTTGTGTTAGGACGAGAGCCAAAAACTGAAACTAGTAAGGAACAAATGAGCAATTCATTTTTTAACCGCAATACTGCTTCATATGTAGAACTGCATAATTGGAGTGAAATCAGTTTGCTTTTGACAAACTGAGAAGCTGGGATTTTTTTGTGGGTTTAGAGCTCTACATGAGGAAATTCACATTTTCCTCTAAATCATTGTATGGGTGAGGTTATCCTGCCCATTACTAAGGTTGATTGGGATGTTTTTTCTAAGTTGGATAAGAGTTTGATTAGATTTGATAGCTTTTTTGAAGAGCAGGACTAATGGCCTTTACTCTCCAGGATTAATGCGTGTGTCTCATAAGCAGTTTAAGTCTGAAGACCCTGTCACAAAGTCTTCATTATGATTAAAGCTGTCACTAACTGAAAGCCAGGTCAATCTCAAAAAGATTTTCAAATATAATGTATTGTGCTGCCAACATCCTTTTCTTGCTGGATAGTCATACTTGTCATTACGGTAGCTGTCTGAAGCGAATAGCAGTAGTGATATCAGTCCCTTGTGAACTTTGCAAGGATGTGGTACTTGCCTCCTAAAAAAAGGGTAGCCATAGTGGAAAGAAGTTCTTACTGGGCTGAGCCTGTTTTTTAATTAGTGTTTTTTCTTCTCTGGGCAGTGGGGCACACTGGCTGGTAAGAATTCAGGGAGAGTAAAGTGCCAATGTTACCATGTATAATGAAAAGAGCTTTTTTCTGCCAATATAGGTGTGAAAAATATCAGTCAACTTCCCTAAGAGGGCCAGATTCTGGATTTACCTGTTGTCTGTATTTTGCTTTCTTCTGTTATTTTTTATTTTTTTACCTTGAGTATCACACTAAACACCTGCATTTTTATGCCTCTTTTAAAGTAGTTTCTGTTTGCTATTCAGCACAATTTCTACAAAAAATTAAGTAGAAATTAAGGGTTAACTCAGTGCTTAAATCTTAGGCCATTTCAACCATCATCTTCATTCTGTAGCATTTTTCTCTCAGTAGTCTAACTAAATATGTTATTTATTTATTTTTTTTACAATTTTTTAAGTCTGCCTTGGTATCAGCTGGTTGGGTTATATTTCTGTAACCCTCAAGTGCCATCATCTGTCTTCATGCCTCTCTAGCGGTCAGCTGCGCACATCGACTCAGCAGTGCCAGGAGACAATAAATGATGATGATTTCCTTCATGAGATACCAAGTATCTGAGATCTGTTTTCACTCACAGTTTTAAATGAGTGCAGTTCTTTCTGCAGCAATGTCTGTCATTGAAGGGCATTTCTAGGACTTTACTGCCAGCTATACAGCTTATACAGTATATATATACAGTAAGCTGTATAATTCGAAGCAGGAATCCTGAGGCCTGGCCATCCCTTCCTGAGCTTAAAATATGAGTAAAAGAAAGACTTCAAAACAAGCAGACTCTCTGCTGCGCATTTGACTGATGGCATCAGACACAGAGGGTACTAAAACAGAGCCACTATGAAAGCGGTGAGCTTATGAAGTCATAGAATGGTTTAGGGCTGGAAGAGATCTTAAAGATAATCTAGTTCCAACCTCAGCACTTATAGAAGTGCAGAGAGCGGAACTGGTGATGTATTTAGATAAACCCGAGAAAGAAATGCTTATTGGACTTGAGTATCAGTGCATGATACGCTGTGTGCTCTTTCTGTTACTGGAATGCCAAGGATGCTGTCTTGGTCTGTCTGTTCTTATGGGAAAGATAATGCATTGTTGACATTGTCCTTTTTTCTTCAGTGTGGCAAAAGGAGCAGGCATCATATCCTTAGTGCATGAATATCTTGGTGAATCCCCATCCGCAATGACAAACTGGTGGTGGGGTCAACACTGTCAGTGAGGGTTACAGGGCTTTTGGAGCATGGCGCAGAAATCTTGCTTGCACAGAAAGTCACCCCACTTGCTGCACCTTCACTGTCCACTAAGTACTTCTTGCACAGCTGTGGTTAGAGATATTTTGTGCTGGGCCCCTTTCACATGATGGGTGTAGGACTGACATGATCCACGACTGAAAACAGCACTGACAAACTTACTAACTCTTCTATCCTGAAGCATCCAGGCTCATTGCAGAAGGCTCAATAGTCACTGGAGCTCAGAAGCCCCCATCCGATACCTGCTGCAAAATGGCAAACTTGAAAAAATGCATGAAGTAGTTCTTTTTCTCTTAACATTGCTCTTGGAGTTGGTGAGAAGGAACCTTTCAAATTCTTCCAGGCTTTCTTTGGAGGAGGTTCCCAGTTCCCTCTTCAAAGTACCCATAAAATGAGCAAGCTCCTGTCATCAGGCTGTCTTTTCCTCCCCTAAGGTTTGTATGGTGTTTTTACAGGATTTTGGACACCTTGTGAATGTACAACTTGGAATATTTGTCAGTTTTGCTGACAGTACTTCCACAAACTGTATGTGTGCCTGCGTATTTCCTTATCTGGTCTTCAAAATAATACTTGGTTCTGTCAGCATATCCTTCTGCAGTTTTGCAGGAAGCCAATTAACCCCTCTGCACCCCTTTAAAAGCAGCCAGAAATAATTTCCTAATGCTCACTGAAGTGCAAATGCTTTACTCCTGTATCTTAAAATAACATTTCTAAACCCTTGTAGTTAATAACTTCCTTAGAAAGAAGCCTTCCTCTAAATCAAAATAGCATTACTGGAGATTTGCAAAGGCATGTACCCTTTATTTTCTCTCTGGAGCCCTAAAAAATGTAAGGTTTTTTTCCCCTGGATATACCACTTTACAGCTAATGAAGCCCTTGGGTATTCCAGGGTGGGAAAGCTAAGCAGGTTCATATTCTAAAGCTGTTCTCTATAGCTCTAGTTAAACAGAGTATTTATGTCCTTACCCTTTAAGAACACTGACTTCAGTGGAGACTTTCACTCAGGTTTTTAACTTGGCATAGGTTCCTGTGCAATTCAAAGGCCTTTTCATGATTTTGGTTTATTTTTTATAAATAATATAATATAAAATATGATATTTGTGTATTGTATGTATGTTCTACTCTTGTGTCTTTGTTGGGAAAAGATAACCTGTTATTCTATGTTTTTAATTAATGAAACAGCAATAAAAAGAAACTTTCTAAGTTGGTTGTTCAGAGCTACACACCTGTATCTAACCAAAGAGGTCTTAAGGATTTAAGTTACGTCCCAGTATTCTTTTTCTTCAGTATAATATTTGCAAGAACTTTCTTAAGCAACAAAACTAAAATTTCCTTCTTATTTCACTTTTTCTCATTTTTTTCTCAAAATCTAAAATCTCGGTTTGTTAACTGAAGCTGTCCAAAGGGAGCCATGCTAGGAGGGGAAGAAACAGAAAACATCCAAAGAAGATTAAAATAACTTTGCTGAAACACTGCTGGTAACTTGGCTTGGTCACCAGCTCTCAGCCTAAAGCATTCCAAGATTTGTTCTCGTGTTTCATTCACTTGGGTATTTTACAAAGTGGGGAACTTGAAGGTTTTTTCAGTTTGTCTTTTGGCAGTCTAAGCGAACGGGTAATTTATGCAGCTGCCTAACTGAAGTATGTCACTACCCAAAGGTCTTCAGACATCCTAAGCCCACATCTGAAAATGAATGAATTTCTATATTGTCTCCATTGTATCTAACATTTTTCACATCAAGGAAATATGCCTGGTAATTTAACAACAGGCCAGTTGTACTAAATAGACACTATTCCAAGTTATTATCTCCTTAGTTGCTTCAGCTGCCTGTCCACCAGTTCACAAGCAAAACTCTGTGATACCATTTTACTACCTTCAGAGTACGCTGCAGAGATGCTCCAAAATCTAAGGATTGTTCTTAGCATGAAGGAATCTTTATATTGAATTCAGAGAAAGTATTAGACTGCTGCGTCATCGAACTTATCTGAGATATTCCTGGCTTCTTGTTTGCTGCAAAATATAGCCATCTAAAGCAGTTAATCTTTACAAGAGGCAGAGATTAATCAGGCAAATCAAAATAAAGTGGAAAATCATAAGTATGATGAGGTGCATCTGCAAAATGAGGATGTTACATCAATGTTAATTAAATAATGATTTTTAAAAGGTACATAAGCACTAATTTTAAGAAATGCAACATGCTTTTTCTTACCTTTAGCACCTGCTATATTTGTGTATATCTCTTTCATTAACAATGCCTATCATCTGACATGTGGCAAACACTGTTCGTTTTTTTCCATTATATATTGTTTGAAGCAGAAAGTAATATATGAAAGAAAGGTGGACAGAAGGAGGAAAATTCTTATAAAGAAAAAAAAAGAAAATAAATGTTTTTCTTTCAAAAGATTAGAGAAAGCACACATCATTTTTGCAAGAGTTTCTTTGTTGAAATCATAATTTTCCAATTATTTTTTTTTTACAAAATCCTTTTTGCCTACTTGAAACTGAAAATATTCCTGAAACAAAGTTACTAGTTTTATATAAGCATTTGGGAAAAAAAGAAGAGGAATAGAAACTTTTTCAAACAGAGGAGGGAAGGGAATCCCATTGTAAAAACTTTTAACTGATTATTGTTTTACTCTAGACAGCAGTTTCCAAAAGCGAGGACTTGTATGTTTTCCTGAGCCTAATTCAGAGCACCCTGAAGTCTATTAAGAGCCACGGCAGCAAGTGGTAATGGTGCAGATAGGTGGAATGGGGTATAAAATCTGAAACTTGATTGAATGCCTTTGAAGCATTTCAAGTGATATTCACTACAATGTAAATTGTAACACTGAATCTTGAATTAACTTCAAGGCTGTATAATTCTTCAGTGTTGACTTTCCTTATTCCACATAGCATCTTGCCTTTGCGGGTGCATTTTAAGTTATGTATTATGACAAAATATTGAGCAACTCTGGCTTGGTGATTTCCTAAACCAGAATTCATTGCAGCCAGTGAATGAAGTCTGAAGAAGAAGTACTACCATTTGTTTGTCCTGCTATTACACTCTTCTGTTCATGGCTGTTGGAGATAAAATTCTGGACTACAAGGACCTTTGAGTTGACCTGTTATAGTTATTCTTAGGCAGTCTAATTAATTCACTTGTGAATGAAAAACAGGCAGAGACTACCCACAGTGAGGGTGTAATCTATTTTGAAGGCTTTTAAGGGCAGGTGACATAAATTTATGTGGCCTTTGAGGGGAGAAAGACTAAGCAGGGAGATGGGCTCTATCCTTCAATTGTACTTCATGGTTACAATGTCAAAAGTCAGGGAAATGTGCCAGGAAAAGGGAAGAGCACGCTATTAGGAAAGAGAATAATCGGAAGTATTTTTTTCCAGTCACTTGTGCCAGTGACCTACATGAATAATCCAGCCACTAGGGATCATGTGATAATGGCAGTGCCACTGTGTATTGCATTTGTGTCACAGATGTCCACTGCTCAAGGCCTTTCTCCTAATAGAGAGCAGGGAAGATGTGTTTCCAGGTGAGCTGATAATGCTCTGTCAGGCAGGCAAGCTTCATCACTCACTGAAAAAGCAATAATATATTGATAATTCAGAAAACATCTCCTGTAGAGCTGCTTGCCTGGGAAAATCAATCCTTGACTAATTGATACATTTTGTAAAAGCAGAATCTACAATTAGTCTTAAATGACTTGCATTTCACGTTCTGTATTTTCAGCTGGGTATCATGTTTTTTTTATAGAGGATGCTGAAATATGTGTTCCAAGTTCACCATTTAGTGTTAAAAAATTGCACTAATGCCCTTTTCTTCGATCTTCAATGAATTCAGATCTAAGTATCTCATCTCAAGAGCTGGGAAGAAAATGGAGCTTAATTAGGTAAACTTCCACTGTACTTCCACCACACTGTTAGGAGAAGAGAATTGCAGATTACTTCGAGTGATGAAAAGAGAAGCTGAACAATTAGTATAATTTTTAAATTGTGTATGGACTGATAAGCTATGTAAGATACTGCAGAATACTTCCTTTTCTGTAATGGAGCATTCTTCTGCCCTTCAGCAAAAATATAGTTTCACTGATGTTGATAGAACTGGTGTCTGATTGTACTTCACAGTCATCATTCAAGGGTCTAGAGCAAATTGGTATGTTAAGGAAATAAGTCACCAAATGAATTAGAAAAATATAATATTACTCCAGCCTTGCTCTTTTCTCAGAACTGATTCAGATGAATCTTGGCGGCTTGGGATTTTCATATCAGAAAAGCCCATAAACAGTTATTTAATTTTCTATCTGTATTCTCTCTCATAAGACTTTCAGTAGAGACATATTTGAATCTCGTGCAGCAAAAAATCTGGCAAGCAAGATAAGTATAAGAAATAAAATGGGCATAATCAAAATTCTGTCGCCTGACACTAATATAGAGTGCTAAAATCCACTTATCACACAACCCCTCCTAGATTTGGTATCTGTGTAGCAAAATAGAGTCGTTAGCTGCAACTCCATAGCTATCTTTTTCTACCCAATCAATGGAAATGGTCTAGAGAGAAAAAATAGCATATATTGAAGAGGCTGCAACTGCATTTCAGAGCCATAGAAAAATCCATGACTTAAACATCAAACAATGAATCTTCAACTAAAATGCTTCTTTGTATTATCTGAAAATGTTAAAGTTGGATGTACATCAAAAGTCATAGACAGATATTTAAGTACCTTCTGAAGTGGATAAGGCTGCCTGAAAAAACTCTCTGAACTCGACTTAAAGGGAGGACTGGATCATAGAAAATAAGGTTGCAAAGGAGCACAGATGAAGAAAAGGACAGTATACTTGAAGGTATACATGAAGTAGGTGTACATGAAACTGATTTAATCTCTGAAAGGTGTCTGTCGAACAAAGCCTTAAAATCTTCTGTGGTGAAGATTCCACCAGCTTTGATTGGCAACTTATTCCTGTGCTTCATTGTCCTTATCTCCAGAAAGTTTTTCTTTTCCAATGTTGAACAAAATCTCTACTGCTAAATTTAAACCACTAATACTGGCTATACTCATGGTAGGCATAGAGAGGACTTTATTCCCTTCATTTTTTTATGGCTACCTCCTGCATATTTGAAAAGTCAATACATACCTCCCTAAGTCTTCCCTCTCTAAAGATAACAGCTCAGTTTTTTACTTTCTTCTTGTAAATGTTGGTTGTCTTTTTACTAGCCCCATTCCTTGAACTTTCTCCAGTTGAACCACGTCCTTTCTGGATTGTCACGTGGAAAATTAAGTGACATTACATACCAGACATGTAAAGAGGCGTCCTGGAAGAGATACAGATGGTAGACGATAGTCTTTCATCTGACGGAATGGAATGCTCCCAGATTCATGCATATGAAAAACTGAAATACAGGCATAGGTGAAGCTGTGCTTAATCAGTCAAACCAACTGTCATTGAACTTCATCAAAATCTGATGCCTCAGATAGCGTTATCAGGCATTCCCAGATGATATATCAATTGCATTATGAATTCAAAGCATCTGGAGTCAGGTTCTGTTGTGCCACACCCTTGAGAAGCTGAGACTTCTGTGCTTTAGAAGGTATGAAGTAGCTGTCGTTTCTTTTGAACAGGCTGTTAGCATCAATCAGCTGGACTAGTGTGCTTTGGTAAGCCTGACTGAGGTAGCCATTCTAACATACAGATATCCCAGAAGGAGTGATTTGTGATGTACCAATTTTATCATTGGTTCCCTTACATTCATTGATTCCCGCACATCTGATATTTTGCATGAAGCGCAACACCTATTTTGAGTTCAACAACATACTTTCCACTAGAAAGTAAAAGCTTTATCTGTTACCCCATAGAAACACCTGGGATTTGCTTGTAGATTTACAGAAAAAAAGATTTCTCAATATGATGTTGTGCTTGAGAAATATCATTAAGTCAAAAACCAATGTTTATTTGACAAGATAGAAGAGTTAGAACTATGTCTATTAATTTTCTACATTAAAATCTTTTACTGTATGAATAATACTAAAGTACATAACATTAAAAAAGTTAAGTCAAACTTTACTAAATCATTACTTTTAATGTAAAAAAGCTATAGAAGACAGTTAAACACATATTTTGCCCAAAAGAGAAGTAATGACATTCAGTAACTATCGTAACCTCTGTGACGAATATTTAATGTGTATGATGCAAACTGAGATGGAGAAAGGAGAGGTTGGAACTGACGTTGGAAGAAAAAATCAATCTAAGTTTAGAAATATGGAGAGTAGGTTAGAAGACTGCCGGAAAGATGCTTGCTGTGAGCCAGAAAACTGCCTTTTTCTCCATCCCTTGGGTTCAAGAGGGTTCAGATGCTTATAAACCACCAGCAGCATCAAACATGTCTGTCACCTACCTTCTTCACAATTTCTTTTTCTACCTGAATTAGAAGAACCTAATTTAGCTTTTCTTTCCGGTCAGGAAGGTAACCTGAAGAATCAAGAGGATATGCTGTGAGCTACTACCTACCTATAATAGCATGAAACAAATAGTGGAATAACTTCATACAATGCAAGGATCAGTATACTTTTATTACCATAAAAAAAGCAGGAAAAAAAAGTCATTTAGTAGAATGCTTTTGTTAGAATAATAAATGAAAAATGTCTAGGCAGGCTGAAACACACAGTTAGAAAAGTCTTTTCTGGAATGGTAAGAAAGCTTAGACAGAGGGCCATTTGGCCAGAGGTCAGGATGTCCCAGGTTACATAAAAAAATATAAGGATAACTTATTTTTTTAGTTCAGCATTGTAGCACAAATAAATGACTAGGTGTAAAGGTGTACCTTAATGGCCAAGCTTCACCCAGGTCTAATAAAACTGAAGAATTTGCTCTCAGATTGATCTAGAAATGATGCAAGTCCTGGATGTGCAGTAGAAAGACAGCTAGCTAAAGTGTGCCAAAAGCTAAATATTGAGGCAAGAATCAGTTGTCTCTGAGCTGATGGTGGACCTGTGGAGATCCATGCTACAGGCATACCAATGGCTATAAAGCTAAACTGACAATAAAACAATTTATGAATGTTTAGCTGGACTTGAAATCTAAAGTATGCCAAGGACATGAGCCAGCAATGTGCCCTTGCAAGCAAAGAAGGCTAATAGTATCCTGGGCTGCATTAGACAAAGTTTTACCAGCAGGTCTGGGGAAGTGGTCCTTCCCCTTCATTCAGCAATGGTGAGGCCACAGCTGGAGTGCTGTGTCCAGTTCTGGGTTCATTAGTACAAGAGACACATGGACATACTGGACAGAGTCCAGCCATGAAGATGATGAAGGGACGGGAGCATCTCTTCTATGAGCAAAGGCTGAGGGAGCTAGGACTGTTCAGCCTAGAGGAGGCTCGGTGAGATCAATGTCTATAAATACTTGAAGGGAAGGTACAAAGAAATGTAGCCAGGCTCTTTTAAGTGGTGCCCAGTGGACAAAGGGTAATGGGTGCAAACTGAAACACAGGAGGTTCCCTCTGAACATCAGGAAACACTGACTGAGCACTGGAACAGGTTGTCCAGAGAGGTTATGAGGTCTCCATACTTGGAGATATTCAGAAACTCTTTGGACTTGGTCCTGGGCAACCAGGTGTAGGTGACCCTGCCTGAGCAGGAATGTTGGAGGAGATGACCTCCAGAGGTCCCTTCCAACCTCGATCATTCTGTGATTCTGTGCTTTTTTGACCCTCAGAAAGTAAGGAGTTTGCTTTGGTGCTAAACATGAAAATGACAGAGGGTGAAAGCTGGTCATAAGGACAGCTCTATGTGCAAGGAAAAGAAGATTCTATCCTGGGTCATACCATTATTGAACTCTTCAGACACAGGGAAAGAACGCAAAAATGAAGGGAAACAGTTCTATTAAGTGCTGGCAGCGTAAAAATCCCTGATTATAAAAAGGTTCATTATAAATGCAAGACTGGTTAGCAGAGGGCATCACATATATCCAAAGAAAATCTCTTTTCTGGATTGAAAAACAACCCGGTTAAATGGATAGATTTGGAAGTGCAAGGAATTCATTAGGTCTGCAGCTGAAGACTAGCATTTAGTTTTTGAAATGCTAAAAAAAAGTGGCAAACTCCCAGGGAAACTCTTGGAAAAGGTATTCTGAAAAAATGTGAGAAGGGGGTGTTCAGAGCAGAACTGCTCTAAATCAAGTTCGTGATCCAGGAACATGCAGTGATCCAGAAGTGGGATATGACTACTCTCAAATCCAAGAAAGACGTTTGGGTCATGGAAAACCTGACCCATATTTTAGCATGGCTAGTAACTTGAGAGTCACTCCTATGGCAAGCATCTGCAAATCTGATCTGCTGAGGTTGCTTTCTTAAAATCTGGCACAGGTTGAAGCAATGGTTTGTAGGCAATTGGCTTTCAAGTACTACTTCAGGGGAAAGTCATTATTAGAACCTCTACATTCTGTAAGTTTTCTGCAGCAAAATCAAAAAAGAGATCAAGATGTAGAAGTGATGAAACAGTGAGAAATCATAGTTTTCTGGATAGGGGAAAAATTGTTTACAGAATATAGATTTTGGAAAGAAACTATACATCTGTCGAACACTGGTAGAGTGGTAAATAAGAAGGGGGAGAGGATGAAGGTAGAATTCTAAAGGTCTGCAGGGAATCTGGTTTATGCAAAGCCATATGATTAACTGAGGGACAACAAAGGCATCAGAATTTTTTGGGGGGAGTTATAGTTTTGACTCAAGGATCTGTGTCAGTGCTTCTGGTCCAACATAATGGTGATACTGGATATCCCAAATCATTAAG
Source organism: Gallinago undulata (assembly GCA_026546715.1). Classification (NCBI taxonomy): domain Eukaryota; kingdom Metazoa; phylum Chordata; class Aves; order Charadriiformes; family Scolopacidae; genus Gallinago; species Gallinago undulata. The sequence continues at coordinate 206,390,443 of JAOTQQ010000001.1, read as the reverse complement.
AAAACTCATTATTTTATTGGAAGGAATGAGGAATTCTAGTTCACTGAACTAGAATGAAGATTTCAGTGAGGTCTTAGTCCACTGCTCTGGTTAAGACAAAGAACAGGAACATCAGACTCTGCCCAGAATTAGATGAAGTAATTTTAAACACTTATTGACTGCAAAGTAGACTGCAAAATAGAATGGAAGATATAGCAAGTCATCCACATGTGGGACACACAATATTAAAATTGAACATCAGGAAGTATAAGAAGACATCAAAGACATTGGACAAGGATTGTTTTCGTAGCAGACAACTTAGAGATGAATTTGGGACTGTACCCCTGTCTGATATGAGGCTTTGTAGAAGTACTCTGTGCTGGGCTGTTGGCCTCTTAGCCTCTTCTAGATCTGCTAACATTGATAGGTCTGAAAGGCAGAGGTCTGACTTATCTGATCTCCTGTGTTTGCACAATTTTATTGCAAGCTCTTCAGAAATCAGTGGAATAGTGGAATGCCCTTTGACTCAACACAGCACAGATCACTAAAGCCAGCACTTCACTGCTAAAAGTGGAAAGGTTAATCCACATGTCATTTTTTCCCCAAGATGTTTATTCTAGAACAGTATAAAACTTTTGGAAAACAAAACCAAAAACAAACTAGTGTATTTGTAGATTGAGAGTGTGTGGAGTTGAAAGCTGACAATATGAACTAGAATCCAAAAAAAAAAAAAAATTGGGTCCAGAGTCAGAAGGAATAAGGAAGATACTTTTGCTAGCAATTTAAGATTTAAGGCTGCATTCAGCACTGCTTTCCATAAGCTCTCCTATTAAAGAAGGTTTGGATGTTTTCAAGCTTTTTTTCTTATTGGCAGTTTTGTTGTTGTTCCTACACTGCTGCACGGACTGAGCAAAGCACTGCACCAATTGACCTGATTGTTGTGTAGGATTTTCAGGTTTGAAAATCTGTTTCTGTTCTGCGTTAGAGGTGTTTTAAAAATCTTTTCATGTTAGGCAATGCAAGTGCTATTAATTTGAGGGCAAGTCTTGATGCAGGAATATAAATTATTAAACAAAGAAATGACTTGCAACATTAAAAGTCTAAATTCCTGTGAGAGGGAACATTGAACCAGAGTGATGAATTCCTAGAGATGATTAACAATCAGAAATGAACTCTTAAGTCATCAGTTGTGTGGGAACAGCCTTGTGAGTGGAGTCCCTGTAGCAAATCCCTAGAATTTTGCAGGGTGATTTGCCAAATGGTTGAAGAAACTGAAATGCTGCTCTTCCATTCAAAAGTGAGTGTAGGCACAAGTGTGGTAGCCCTGATGCCTTCTTTAAGGCTTAAGTAGAAAAGAAAGGAATTCATTGCATCCTCAGCATGAGAGTTGTCTCTTGCTTTTTATCCATATTTTGAAGAAGTGCAAGTTTTGTGCCTTTTTGCTAAGATACAACCTTGATTGCAAGGCTGCCAGAATATACTGCAGTAATAAAAGTTTTGCAGAGGTAAAATTACATGCATATCCCAAGTCTGCTATAATGTAGATGCGTCTGTACTGCTGCTTGTGGAGTTTTAATTTGCTAAAAGCAACAAATATAGTGAGTTTGCACCCACTATACAAGTGAACCCTTGTATCACTTTAGGGTTTCTGATGTTAAAATAAATTGTTTTATGTTTTTGCCTGGCTCTTCCCTGTCTCCAACAATTGTTTTGTGTTTGGGGTTTTGTTTGTTTGTTTGATTGTTTTCTTTTTATGTTGTTCGTGGCCCTAGGTTATTTCTCTTCCTTCTTTATATTCCACTTACATGTTGTGATTTCCCTGGAACCTAAGGAAAACCAATCAGCATTCACAGTCACCCCTAGATCAGTCTGGTAGAAAGAGTGTTGATGAAGAATAGATGATGAATTTCCAGCAACAGATTTTCTGTCCAACTGGTAACAGTTAAATGAGCACCGTGCAAAAGTAGATTGCTCAGTCATCTAATGGTCTAACAACACATGGTTCATTTGCAGGTGCCCTCTGCCTCAGTTGCATTATATTAAATTCTGTGCACTGTAACAGAATGGTAACTAATTTACTATGTATCAGGCTGTTGGGAAAAATAGCTGCTTTTATCAGTCTACTACTAGCTGTTGAAAGAAAATAACTGGAAATAAATGAGTATACTTGCTGTTGTTTAGATTCCCAACTTTCAGATAATCCATAAATTTCAAAGGCTATTTTCTGTCTAACTGAAGTTTTTCCCCCGCACAATTTTTTAAAAAATAAGAAAGAGAACTAAAGTAAAAAGGAAAAGAAAAAGAAATAAAATAGAAATGAAGTGCATGGTTTTGCTTTCATTAATTTTATTATTTCTGGAAATGCAGTCATAAGTTGTTAATCTCTTGATTGTGAAATTTCATAGTTCAGGAATTCAGAAAGTTATGTTTTTGGAAGATCAGAGAGTCAGAAGAATGTCAAGCTGGGACAAAATTTCTCTGCAGTGCAGCACTTTGGTAGAGTGATATGATACTCCCTTGTTCTACACAGTATTACGAAAGGGAAAACAGCACTGTTGTTAAATCCGTGCTTGATTGAAATTTGAGGCATCTTAGATTCCAAACTCTTTGGTGCAGAATGGAGGATGGAGTGAAGATCCTCAAGTCAGTCCTGGTCTCACCATGGTGTCTTCTCAAACATGAATTTTGTTTACGAGTTAATTTCTTCTTAGCTCCCTTGGCACCACATCTGATGTTCTCTCTGTATCATTAAAGAAGGGAGCTACCTTGCTACCACTAATGTGGCTGGTATCTTGGACCTGGGCAGTGCAATGGCTTCTCGATCCTGCAAATCAGTGGGGAGAGCAGGAGCTGCAGGACTCTAGAATTGTAGCTGGGGAGCTCTTGGTCTCCAGTGGGGTATGCATTCCTTCAGGTGGGGAAAGGCAAGCTATTGTAAGGTCAACATTACCTTGAGAGAAGACATTATCACAGAATCACAGAATCTTCATGGTTGGAAGGGACCTTTGAGATCATCAAGTCCAACCACAAAAAAAAACACAAAATAAACCACCAACCCACAACAAACCACCAACCCACAACACAACCCAAACCAACACACACTCACCCACACCACACCCACTCACAGAGAGATAAAAAACAACAATATCAGGCATTAGAGCATGCCTTGAAGTGCCATGTCTACATGTTTCTTAAATACCTCCAGGGATGGTGACTCCACCACCTCCCTGGGCAGGCTGTTCCA
>JAOTQQ010000001.1:206339717-206386182 GCA_026546715.1 Gallinago undulata | reverse complement strand
CTGTGAATATTGCTTGGAAATATGAGCCATATTATCCTCTTTGGCTGGCATAAATCTGGTGTAAATATGAGCTGCACAGACATCTCCTTGTTGGGCATCTGGGGTAAAAGCAGAAGAAATGCTCAGCCTAGTCCTGTTCCTCACTGTGTGTCTGTTTAGGTACTTTTTGTTGGGTTTTTTTTCTATTAGCCCAGTCTGCAATGGTGGGGTCAGAGCAACTCTGGTTGATGGTTGTTCTTCAGTTCGAATGCCAAATACAAGAAGCTTCTGTGTAATAAAGCCTTTCAGCTCTTCAGTGTACGTTAAGATTGTAGAACTGTCATTAACATTGATGGTTACTATACACAACCATACATGAGATCCAGCCCTTCTGCCTCATTTAAGACATTCCCAGGGCAGGGTTAAAGATATTCAAGCCATTTAAAATGCATTGCCCTATCTTGCTCTTAAAGCCCTTACAGACATCTTCATGGTAACATGATGCACTTACTGCAAATGAATTCACAAACACCACAATGACAACATAAGGTTTTTCTTCTCTGCTTCCTAGAATTGGTATCATTAGATCACAAGCTCTTTTTACATGATGGGAGAGGGGGGAACTTGGATGTTTGCAGTGCTGAATGCCTGTTGTTAATAGCTTTAGAAAGAGCTGAGATATCTAGATACATATCTTATTTGCCAGTATTGACCTAGAGAAAAGAGAAGGCTTTAATTCTTAGAAATAATAGACAAAAGACACATTGAAACAATGTGATTGAAAAATCCCTGAGCTGTTGCTTGGTGGATTTTAGACAAAGAAATTGGCTGAAGTCAAGAACTATTTCTGGAGGATTTATCTCCATTGGATATAATGCATGTCTCCATTAAAGCACTTTTTTCCATCAGCTCCAGTTGTCTTGGTGTGGTTGGGGTCACAGATGGGATTTTCTTTGTTAGTGACAATGTGACTGACTCCTGTATTATGTTTCCAGGCTGAGTGTCACATCCTGTGAGGAAGCGGTCTTTCAATCGGACTGTCCTTCAGGCAGGACCAGGGCTGTCACTCAGTCCAGACCAGCCACCAAGCTCTTAAACAGGGATGTAAACTGGAGAATCTCTGCTGTGTGCTGTGCTCCCCCAAAAGCAGCTTCACAGAAAGCATAGACGTGCTAGTGTTGAACTCTAAACTCTTAAACCCTCATTTTGAATTACAGCTTTGGTGAAATTGGGCAGTGTTTCTATTTCTGCTGCCTTCAACCCCACGCACCTCACCTTGTAGCAGAGAAGGGTTGAGTAGCTTAAATGTGGGAAGCTGAATATTAGTGCTATTGATTTTTGGAGCAGGTGAATTACACTGTTGAGGATATTTTACTATTAGTAGCAGCACTTTTTCTGTCTTGGATAAGATGAGCTGTGGATGAGCATTCCTTTGTTTTGTAGATGTTTTTAGCGTTGGTCCCTGTGCGCTTGAATCACCTTGAAGAAATTTGCTCTATTGAGTTATATATATAAATTGGGATAGCTGACTGAACATTGTATTTTTCCCATCATAACAGAATATTAAGAGGAGAGTTGTCCTGTGAATTTTGCTGAGAGCAATGCATGTGCCTGTGTAAAGGCACACTTCATGAGTTGTTTTGTTCTCTCTCCTCTGGGTTCGCTTTTATATTCTTAGTTCCTTCCCAGGAGTGTATTTGTTCATTTTGTGCTGTTTCTCTTTCACCTTTTCTTTTTGATATTATCAGTTTCTTTGCTAAGGGTAGGCCACTCAGCTGTGATCTGGGTGACAGCATTCTACTGTTTGTTTTTATTTGAACAAGACAGTTTTCGTCCCCTAGAATCTGCTAGTAACTGCAGCTAGATTTCTTTTAGATGTAGTTTTCCTGATCTTTTTCAGTTTCCTTACAGTATTGCCCTGCTTTTTTCAAATATTAGACTTTGGGATTAATTGGATTATATTATTATTGACTTTTCTTCTTTTTTTCCCCAGAGGATTTCATGATTCTAGAAACCGATGCTTTTTCAACTAGTTCATCTGACCAAGTGCTATATTCCTTTCTCTTTAAAAACTCAGTGCTGTTGTGTTCTTCCTTCAATTTCTTTATTGTCTCATCAGTTTAGAATAGTCTAGACATATTTCCCCATAACCAGGCTATCTGCTTTGTAAAGAAAGGGATTTATTTTAATTACTTCATGTTCCTACGTAAGTATACATCATTTCTCTCTATTTCTTTGGGGCAACAAAATTACCATCTCCAGCATTGTCCTGAAATGCTTTTTCCAATGTAGTTTGTGATTTCAGTGACAAGGAAGGCTGCAGACAGAAGAAAATACTTTAGGATTCTCTGATATTCTTCTGAGATTTGGAGTTCTTGCACATAAAATATTGCCGCATTTATTAATTCATTTTTATTTTGTTGTTTTGCTTTTCTTGATTTGATGGTGTGCTTGGTGGTTTTAGAATAAGAGGATGATACTCAAGTTTGAAGCAAGCATCACACAAGCCTAAATGCAATCTTAATGCCAACACACTGCTGCTTCAGCCTTTACTCTCCTCTTCAAGGAGCAGTGCTAACAGCTGATTTGGGATTCGGCAGTCTCTCTGAGCTGAAGAAAACACATATTAATAGTGCATACGTGCACTGGCTTGCATATCAGCAGGGGCTGCGGCGACTCAGTAGTTCCCTACCTTTCTGTGTTGCCATGTGTCTGAGGTGAAAGCACACAGGCAATGCAGGGACTACCGGGGTGCAGCAGAAGCTGGGGACATATCCCCTGCACTTCTGGACACGTATGCTTTGAAACCTGGGCAGCAGTTTGGGACCATCTCAACTGTGGACCCTGCGTGTGTTTGAGTTATTGAAGTGGATGTGAAAGGCTTTCAGGGTGTGTAGGTGTGATTTGGGAGTTCTCTTACTGATAAATTTGATGGCTTGCTGTTGAAAAGCAAGTGTTTACAATGAAACTTTACTTTTATGGCTTTTGCTTTTGAAGCATAGCTCTGAAGTTTCATCTTTAAGTGTTCTCAGTAAAATAGTTGTAAAAAACTGCATGAGGATGGAATTAAACCCTTTCAGATGCCCATGACTGGCGTTATTGTTATTGTTATTGTTAGAATTACTTAAATTTTGGTATCTGTCTGAGTGGCCTTCTCAGAATAGCCATTTCCTCTTGCCATCATTAGAAATTAGTTTCTTGCTGTTGCTGAAGAATGGGCTAAGGTCTGTTGGGAACTTTTTTCTCATTTTTTGAGGGAAAACATAATGACAGGATAAAAAGGCAGGGAACCAGAAATATTTATTGTCTGAAACCAATATCTTTCCTGAAATAATGGTTTCAATAAAGCTGTCTTTTCTCATTTCCAGATTCATGTTAAATAATAATACTATGCTGTTCATCTGGAGATTACGCCAGTTGTCTGAGATATGGGAAAATCCTGGTCCATACAAGTGCACTGCCTCATTTAGAGCATGTATTTCCCATCTTCCAGGTGAGTACATTCATTTCATGGAAACACTTCCTAACTGAAAACATTGCTCTTCCTTGTATGGTGCCTTTTAATTCCAGCTTCCAAAGAACTTCCCAGTGCCAGACAAGTTTCACAATTAATGTTGTTTTGGAAAAAACAATTGAAGTACCAAGCAGACAGCATGCCTTGCTACACTTGTACAGGCTGTAGAGGCAATATCTCATAGATATCCACTTGTCTCCCTAAATACCTTGGATTTTCTCACCATTATTTCTATATTCTATATATTTCTATATTTCTATACAAGGTAATATAAACAGGCTCTTCAGGTGAAAATGATCTCATTTACTCAGTGATATTATTTGCGAACAGGTATTTTAGTGGAGCTTATCTTGCTTTGGATGATTTCTATTACCTCTCATGGTAAGAAGGATGCTTGATTTGAAGATGAAATGCATGTATGGAAGGCAAGGTCCATGGGATCCAGTTCTGACTGATGCACTTCTTTGGTTTTGCCTGAGCAGTTATTCCTGTGGCTTGGTTTCAGCAGTTCTGATGAACAAACTGTAAACAAGGTCTGGCTCAATCAGTGCTGTGGGGCTGAAAACAAAATAACTGCAAATTGTGAAAAAGTGCTTTTGTGAAGAAATTACTATCGGAGCAAACAATGCCAGAGTTCTGTTCCTAGGCTTGTTGTGAGACATTGGGAAACTCAGATGTAATTACTACTCTGCCTCAAAGGGATAACTATGTGAGGATAAATATATTAAGACTTAAATGATCTGTGATGGTAGAAATGGTTGGCTGTGGAAAGTCTACATGGAATTCGATACTAACCTTTTGTCATCTCTTGAATGTGATTAAAGAGATATTATTTTTCTCATTGTAAAAGTCACAATCCCAATGTATTTTTCCCTTAAAAATAAAAAAGAGACTGTACCTCATGTTTATAGATTAAATCTTAAAACCATGTTCAAAGTAGCTCAGATATTTAAATGTGAAAATCTGCCTTTTTTAATTACTTTTTTTTTTAAATTGCATTCTTTGGAGCTGACTCATAGATGTATTTTTAATGCTTGAGTTTGGCAATCTTCTACTAGCTGAACTGTCATCCAAAGGTAAAATCAAAATAATATTATAACTTTTAAACCAGGAAAAGAACATTTTATACAACATAAGAAGGTTAAAACTGATCTTTTGCTAACTGGGATAGAAAAAGTGTTGGATGTCACCCATTTCTGAAATTTCTTGGCAGAGTTTGAAAACACTTTTGACATGGTTGTAAGTTAACTACTGTGGAATTAGTCCCTGGTGCAAAGCTAGACTATTTCAATATGTGGTAAAAAGAAAGAGAATTAGTTTTCTTAACCTCATTTATCTTTGCAGTTCCCCAGTCTGAGATGCATCCTGAGGATGGCTCTTTGATTTAAATAGTTACTTATTAATATGTTTGAATTAATAAGAAAAACTGAGCAGCTACTGAATTTCTGGATGCAATAGACAGAATGCTAGTTGTAGCTCTGAAGTTCAGGTTGCAGCATGCTCTCCTGAAAGTCAGGCTTCCTCTTTTTTGGGGCTGATTTTACTGCTAGGGATATGTAGACTTTTGTTCTCCTTGGTTGGGGTGATATTCTTGAATGATGCAAAAAACTATCCGGATGTGACAAAAGCCAGACATGACAGAATTTCCAGTTTCCTCTTCTAGCAGCCACATGTCCAGTTTCTAGGTGTGCTTCTGCTGCTTCTGCTGTGCTTCTAGGTGTGCTTCTGCTTCTGTGTACTTTTGCATGAAGTACCTCAGAACCCTTGGAGCTGTCACCTTTCTTTGGGGGAGTAACAGACCCTGGAGGGTGACTGCATTTACAGCAGAGCCTAAGTGGAAACAAAGTTAGGTAAAACTAGTGGGGGGGTTGAACTTTCTGTTCTTTCTCTCAAACTGCTAAAATGTAGTCTCTGTGGCACTACTGGTTTGCAATGAACAGTGGTTAAAAGAAATGGAGACTATAGCTTTCCTCCAACTTTCTGGTCTGTGAAGACACCTATGGATTACACACTATAAAATATTGCAATGTGAGTCATGATACCTTTGTACATATGATTTGAGTAATGAACAGAATATGATTCCAAGTGGCAGCTCCTCAGTGTTGCTGTAGTCCAAAGCAATTAAGAAAAAATTGGGCTTGTGTTCTTAACTCCCACATACCTTCAAATGAAATGTCAAAGGGCTGGAATCTGTTAAAATGCAACTCACCACTTGGATCATGTGCCTGGGGACGAAAAAGCCACCTTGGGCTATGCATGGCATATCACTCCAGGGGATACCTCCCAGCCCCAGAACAATGAGGGAGGTTATGGTTCAAAATAGTGAGAAGAAATTAAAGGGCTTTTTACCAGCACTGCCCACTTTCCAAAGCTGGAAAAAGGCTGCCTGGGATTTTTTTTTTTTAAATTTCTACAGAGGGAATCTGGGTATATCTCCATCTGTGTGTTGTTCTTGCTTTCCAAAGTTGAAAGTCTCTTCCTTTTAAAGCAGAGCTTTGGTTATTCTCCTCAGTCTGAGAGAAGGAAGTTATTACCCGAACTGACAGAAACCTGTGTCCATGAATTCACAGCACTGGGATCAGTCCTAGCTGTTGGAAACCCATAAAGTGCAGAGGTGATGTGTGCACATGCTGCAAAATCATTGGTGCATCAGAAGTAGATGGCTTATTGCTCTATTAAATAGAGTTCAGCTGCTGTCTCAAAATTACACTACTGGGTACATAAAGACCCTCTATAAGTATTTTAGAAAAGCATAAATATCCTTTCTACATGGGGTTTGTTTGTTTAGAATAATTAAATGAAAGTACATGTCTGAATCATGGTTCATACTGATATGTTTGGAAATTTATTTCTCAGCTGAAAGCAATAATGAATCTGTGCTCTACCTAATTAAGCCCAGTGGCACCGGGCAGAAACAACCCTTTTCATTTAGGCTTTATCAGTCTACAGGTACGTGGCTTTATCAGTCTACAGGTACGTGACTGATTTATGCTATAGTAACTGAGGACAGAATGTGGCCAATTTCCTAAGAAAAAGGGAACTTCTCTTTAGAGCATATAGATAATCATATTTTAGGTCAATGGACTAGAGGAAGAACAGACTAACAGCTCTGTAGTGAAAGTATCTGACATTGTGGAACTTCGACACCTGGAAAGCATTGACTGAGTTTCTCTCTTTTGCAGTGAGGGAGTTCCAGAAATAAGACTAAAAACACAGAACAGTGTCTCTCGGTATTTCATTGTTGTTATTTCATCTTCATGTTATGGATACACAAATAGTTCCACGGGGAATTATTATTATTATAATTAATATTATCTAGCGAATGATAAATTTTAGAAAGCCAAGCACAACAGGGATAATGAGATGACTGATCAATTTAAAGATATTTTTTGAAACTCTATGAACTTGGCAATGCTGAATGGAGGTGATGTCTCCTGATCTTACAGCTGGGTCTTTCGTATAACATCTGTTTTCTATTGACTGTATTTTAGCTACCTAACTCTTTCTACTGTTTCCAGTTGTGAAAGTGTTACGTTTACAAATAAAGCAGTTCCAATAGGCACGTCTCTGCTGATCTTGAGACTCTTGATCTCTAGGGAACTGGAAATGAGCCTCACTAACACTGACAAAGTTAGAGTGAATATACCAGTGTTCTGTCTGTCTGCAGAGTGCTGAAGGGAATTGCTTCCTTTCTCTGGACAAGAGTGGCTTTCTCTAATTCTAGAGCTCTGGCTCTGTTCTCTTCTGCACCTGCTGTGTTTTCCTTCCACTTACCACTTCAACAGCACCCTTGTTTTATAGCACTGAAACCCAGTGATCCTTCCCTGAGCAACAGGGGAGTGCATAATATTCCAGTCATTATTATATACAATAACTAGTCAATGTTTTAAGGTAGTGAAATTGGGACTGAATCATATTAATGGATAAATATATAGATATATTTTACACAGTCAATCCAAGTATTACCCACTGATTGTGTCTGTTCAGGATACCCTGCCTACTGTCATTGGTGAATTCTTGATCCATAGAAGGTAGTGAAGGTTTTGTCAGTTTTAGCCAGAATTTTAATGGTTCTATGAAGAAAGTTGATGGAGTCCTCTAAAGACACCTACCGCATCCCATGTTATTTATCACTTTGGCACCATGTGTACAGAGCAAGCACCATGTGTAAGAGAGTAGTCCTAGTGATTTCTAACCTACTTGTGGATGGATAAATGTAGCATATGAAGGCACGGACCCCGGTCAGTGATGCAACCAGAATCATTTATTATGACAAACAGGCAGTTTATATAGTACCGATGTATGTCCTTTCCCAACCAACACACCCTTGCAACCCTCAAATGCCAGGCAGGTGAATTCTCCTCCATCAGTCGGGCTGTTAGGCATTGTTTATGGGTTGTCAGGACTTGATCAGGGGCCTTCCCTTGCCACTGTTCCTGCTTCTTCTATTCCTTCTGGCCTCTGCTTCTTCCACAATCCTGTTCACCCACAGATAAACGTTGTAGAAATTACATCTCTATAAATATATTTGCACATAGGGAGAGCGGAGCAAGGCTCTCAAGAAAACTTGGCTAATATGACAGAAATCCATTTAAATAAGGATGTGTCCTCTGGTGCTGTTATTCTGCAGAACAGTCTGGGATCTTTCCCCCATCATTAAGTCATTTTTTAACAAGGTGATGAAGGACTTTGATGTTACTGTCTTTTCTTGGCAGCTTAACTAACCAAGAAAACTGAATTAAGTTAATTGCAAGCTCATCCATGGTAGAGATGCCACAGAAGTAAATGTCAGTTCACAAGTTGTATAACTTTGAAGATTTCCAGTATTTCTTTTGCCTGCATCCTGGAATTGCTGGGCTAAGGCTCTGTGTCCTATGCTAGGAAGAGGAGTGTACCAGATCAGTCTAGTGCATTCCTACTGATTTTAAAATGTATAATATTAAAGTATCATTGTTTGAAATCTGCATTCTACACTATGAAGAGAGATGTACTCTGTAAATCCCACATAGTAGCCAATTTAAACTGTTATCCATATAAAACAAATAATAAAGAGAAAACATTTACAACTGTTAACCAAAATGCTTATGGCTGTCTTGGAAATTCCTGCTCTTCCCTCATCCTGCCCTTTAGAGGTTATAGAGGAGGGGAAGCAAGTGTGGGTGGTGTGTCTGCCACAGATTGCTTTTACACTGCAGATTCTTTCCAGAAGAGATGGATAGTTGCCATGCAGACAGCACCTACTGCAAGGGGAAGCCTGCTCTGTTGAGGCCTCTCAGCACCTCCACACCCTATTTAAATTCTCAAGTCAACTCCAGGTCCTTCTAGTCTGAGGGGCTGACCTCCTCTGTTTGGGGCAAGCTGGGCATCACCCTTTTTCCCATGGTATGGCAAGCAAGGAGTTATATTTCAAGGAAAAGGCATCAAAGATGAAAGAGATACCATTTGTGCTGGGATTGATTGTTGTCTATTTGGATGCTGAGCATCTTCCATATTTTAAGGTAGTAAAAGGAGTGTCAGAGTGGAGGCAAGTAGCTGGCTGAAATGAGGTAAGGAGGTGAGGTAGCTAAGTATGTATGTCTTATACATGTATTTCATCTTGCTATAGAAGTCACATCTGTGGTATAGCATAGTGGAATACAACTGATGGACCGCCTTGTTTTCTTTAAGTCTCATAACATATAGCCTATGGCAGTATTGCTGTTGCTTTGCCATGCAAGAATCACAGCCATAAATCAACATCAAAACAAAAATGGATAAGCAGACGTGCCTCGGGAGGTGAGCTGTTTAACACTGGGGCGCATTTTAAGACTGAGTTAATTAAAACAGCTACAACAGAGCTATCCTATTTGTCCTAAACTTCATTTTCTGTGACACTAAATGCATGACTACCATCACATGCACTGACATCCCAGAGACTGAACCAAGAATACTGCATGCAGAAACCATTAAATAATTACACCTAGAATTAAGGAAATTTCCAATGCTAGATGCTAGAACTAATTTCTGTCTTTGGTGATTCTGAGCTTACAGGCTCACACATCTGCAGTATGCACAAGAGGTGAAATTAGAATTCTGTAAAGATTTGGGGAAAGACATGGTTCTTAGCAGGTTAGTACTTACATGAATTCAGTTGTACTATTTAGTTCCTATTCTATTTTAGATCTCAGCTATTTGGTTTGGATCCAAATTATTTAAACTAGAACTGTATCAACAACTATCCTTTCATTTCTATATTAGATTAGTAGTACCAGAGTTAAAAAACATTGTTTCCCCAGGTCATGTCCAGCAAATTTTATGTAAACCCCATGGATCAGATGTTCTGTTGTGAATCTGTCAAAACCCATGGTGTTAGGAGTTGCTACAAGAACTAACGTTGATCAATGAAAGAAAAGAAAATGACAAATAGACCATTAATCATTAATCATTGTTAGTTTTATGTGGCCTTTTTCTTGAATTCAAGATTCAGTGCCAATCCCATGTCTTCAAGAAGGCACAAACTACTTATATATTTTATGTTGGATTTGCTTTTTCTGATATGTTTAGGAAGCTACGTTCATTAAAAGATGCTATAAAAGATGCCATTAAAATGATAATTCAATGCCTGGCCACTGGGTATCACCACCCGCTGTTAATATAATTATAAATCTTTTTACTCTATTTACAAACTTGCATCATATTTTATATCCCAAGTAAAAAATAAGTTATACGATTGACAGGTTTTATGTAAATTAACTGTAACTCACAAGAGCAGCAAGATAGTCTACTTGTCCTAAATTCTACTTCTCTGTAATCATTACATCTTTTTCATGAAACAGGCCAGGAAAAGACTGGAAAAATCTGAAGAACTCGAGTTATCCGTCACACAGATGGGCTCAGAATATTATGCAAACAAATTACATGCCGCCTGCTCAGGTCAACAGATTGCCCATTAAGGATAGATAATCTGATAATGATTTAGGATGCATTTGTGGGCAGAGAGGAGCAGAACTTCTGGCCAAAGTTGTTCCTACTGAGTTGGAATGATACCAATGGATGATAATTTATCATCTAGAGCCTTTAGAACTTAACTGCAGCTAGCTAGTTGGATATACTGCCTCACCCTACCATGCCAAAAATGGGCAGCTGTTTAAAAGCCACTGTTGAATTATACTCTGAGGATGTTTTGTGTTGGCTCTTTTCCATAGTGAGAATTGTGAGGGGCTTGCAGTAAGAGTGCCACATCACTGTACAGTCAGATTTGGACTTCTTATCACTTTTCACTTCAGTCTCTATTTCTTTTTTTGCAAACTTTTTCTGCGCTGATGCTGCTGATGCTTGCACTCCATGCCAGGTGGTTAATTTTTGGTTATTTGATGTTAGAGACGAATAAAATATTGCCTTTTAAACACAGAAGGAACAAAACAGGAGAGCATACAACTATCTAGCCTTAAAATCCAGCTCCAATTCTTACTCCTGCTGCTGACATTAATTTGTGTTCTTGATATATAACATTCGTGAAAGTGGTTAGCAGGTTGCAATGAGCTAAGTAATTAAGTCAATAAAGAACCTCTCTTTGGCTCACTTACTTTATATTAGTAAATATCCTTATTTATATTTTCTCTACTTGTTTCATTAAGTGTTATCCCAACTGACAAACACAGAGATAATATTTTATATTTTGCATTTCTAGCACTTATAAGACCTTTGCACTAAATGTCACAATTTTTTCATTAATATTTAATATGAATAGTTATTAAAGTCCTTTTCTGTATTGAAACTTTTCTGTATTTCCTGCATCTTGGTGTGCGCCAGAAATAGTGTGGCAGTCAGGACTAGGGCAGTGATCATCCCCCTGTATTCAGCCCTGGTGAGGCCATTCCTAAAGTACTGTGTCCAGTTTTGAGCCCCTCACTAAAAATAAAGATATTGAGGTGCTGGAGTGCGTCCAGAGAAAGGCAACAAAGCTGGTGAGTGGTCTGGAGAATAAATCTTATGAGAAGTGGCTGAGGGAACCAGGGTTGTTCAGCCTGGAGAAAAGCAGGCTGAGGAAAAGGAGACCTTATCACTCTCTATAGCTACCTGAAAGGAGGTTGTAGCAAGATGGGAGTCGGTCTCTTCTCCCAAGTAACAAGCAATAGAACAAGAAGAAATGGCCTCAAGTTGCAGCAGGGGAGGTTTAGATTGGATATTAGGAAAAATTTCTTCACTGAAAGGATTGTCAAGCAGTGGAACAGGCTGCCCAGGGAAATGGTTGATCCACCATCCCTGGAGGTATTTAAAAGACATGTAGATGTAGTGCTGAAGGACTTGGTTTTGTAGTAACTTGGCAGTGCTAGGTTAACTGTAAGACTTGATAATCTTAAAGGTCTCTTCCAACCATAATGATTCTATGATTCTATTTAGAATCATCTCCTTCGACCTGCTGGCCTTGCTTCTTTTGATGCAGCTCAGGATGTGGTTGGCTTTCTGGGCTGCTGGCACACACTGTTGGCCAATATCCAGCTTTTTGTCCACCAGTACCGACAAGTCCCTTTCCTCAGAGCTGCTGTCAATCCCTTTGTCCCCGAGCCTGTATTGATCCTGGGGATTGCCCCCACCCAGGTGCAGGACCCTGCACTTTGCCTTGTTGAACCTTGTTATGTTTGCATAGGCCCACTTCTTGAGCTTGTCTGGATCCCTCTGGATGGCATCTTGTCCCTCAGGCATGTCACCCACGCCAGTCAGCTTTGTGTAGTCTGCAAGGTTGCTGAGGGTGCACTCAATCCCACTGCCTGTGTCACTGATGAAGATATTAAATAGTACTGGTCTGAATACAGACCCCTGAGAGCACCCATTTGTCACTGATTTCCACCTGCACATTGAGTCATTGACCTCTATCCTCTGGATGCAACCATCCAACCAATTCCTCATCCAACAAACAGTCCACACATCATTTCCATATCTCTCCAATTTTGAGAGAAAGATGTTGAGGAAGATTGTGTCAAAGGCCTTACAGAAGTCCAGATGACAAGCTCTTCCCTTGTCCACTGATGTAGTCACTCCATCACAGAAGGCCACTATGTTAGTCAGGAAGGATTTGCCCTTGGTAAAGCCATGCTGGCTTTCTTGAATCATCTTCTTGTCCTCCATGTGCCTGTGTGTAGTTTCTAGGAAGATCTGTTCCATGATCTTCCCAGGCACATACGTGAGGCTGACTGGTTGGGAGTTCCCAGGGTCCTCCTTTCTACCCTTTTTAAAATGGGTGCAATGTTTCCATTTTTCCAGTCACCAGGGACTTCGCCTGACTTCCATGACTTTTCAAATAGCATAGAGAGTGTCTTGGCAACTACATCAGCCAATTGCCTCCAGACTCTGGGATGTATCTTATCAGTCCCATAGACTTCTGTATGTTCGGGTTCCTCAGGTGGTCATAAACCTGATCTTCTCTTACAGCGGGAGGGACTTTCTCCCCCAGTCCCTGTCTTGTGGTCCATCCATTCAAGAGATGTGGGGAAAGAAGTGAGTGAAGTCAGTGAACACTGAGGCAAAAAAGTTATTCAGTACCTCAGTCTTCTCCTCATCCGTTGTTACCAGTTTGCCAGTCTTGATCATCAGCTTTCTTTGAACTTCCTTTTCTGGCTGACATACCTGTATGAGCTCTTCTTACTATTCTTGGCATCCCTTGCCAAGTTCAGCTCAGTTTGACCTTCTCAGCTCAGTTTGGCCTTCTCAGATTTTTATTGTTTATACAAAATAAATAGCTAGCAGTTCCAAAGTTTCAAAGAGATTTAGACATTATTTTATTATTTGTACAGCAACAATGCTTACAAACCTCTGATTAGATCAGGTTCCCTATAGGCTCAGTACTATACTTCCTTCTTCCCTCTTGACGACCTATATGAGAAAAAACTGGAAAAATATTGCCTTCTTATACTGTCCCATTGGTATAATCTGAAATGTTTTGAAATGTTTTAAAATATTTTATATGCAAAAACATTTTTAAAACCCTATAAATCAAACAGGCATTAACATCATAGTTTGGCTGGAAGAATTAAAGCAATGAAATAAAGAATGTAGGTAAAAACGGATTTGCTGGCATCCAGGGAGTTGTGACTATCCTATGTAAAGATTCACTTGTCTAGACCTACTCCGGGTGTCTGGATCCTCAGAACATCTAATGTAATTTAATTAAGAAATCTGAACTAACTCAGCTGGTTTTGTTTCTAAGGCTCTATTCAGATTCTTGGCAGGAGAAATTAGCCCATGTCAAGCTCTGACCGACTATGGCTAGACTGCTTCTCACCGACAAGCTGACTTGTTTTCTGCACACTCCATGGTGGAGTGCGATGTAGATGCAATGCTGAGACCACAGGAATCCTTGCCTCCAAATTTGTGCCAAGATTCTTGAAAGTCTAGTTATACAATTAAAAATGATTGGTTCTGTTGTGGTTTCTACCTGCCTGCTGATGGATTCGATAACTGATGTTAGATGTCTGCAACTGAGAAATAAATTGCCTTAGTTTTATGACTAACAAGCAATAAACTGCTATGCTGCAGGAATAAAATCACTTTTATATTTATATAGCCTTACCCAGGCTGTTCTTCTTTGCACATCGTATTTTTTCAACATACACAACATGTTTAGCAGACCACAATGTAACTGCTTATTTTTCAAAGCACCGCCTGTCCTTCTCATTTTTTTCAAGGTATAGATCTTTTTTTTTTAATATAAATATTAAATATAAAGGTAACAATTGCAGAGCTCTTTCTAAAGTGTGAGACAAATCAGAAAATCTGTATGAGAGCCAGGTATGATATTCAGCCAGGAGACGCTTTTGGTAGCTTTGGGACTGGAAATTTATAACACTAAACAGTTTCACATGATTTGTTTCTCTAAAGAAATCCTATCTTTGAGAATAAGGCAGACAGAAGATGACATTTAGGCTGACCTTCCAAGAAAACAAATTTTGTTTTTATTATTTTAACAAGAGCTACAGATGTTTATCTGAGCATCTGCTAAATTTACACCGATTTTGAAGTTTGATACAAAAAAAAATGAATGCTCAGTACATTAGTATGAATTATTAATAAGTTTTTAAAAATAAAAAGGAAGTTTTGACCCATCGTGGGTGGGCAAAGGCTATAAACCCCTGACATGTGCTTCATCATCTTGTGAATTCAAGAAAGCATTATTGTACTGTTGATGGCATTGCCTCAGTTTAAAGTGTTAATGTCTGTAGTTAGGGGTGATTTTGTTACTTATTTTATATTGGTGTAAAATATGCCAATTGTGGCACCTTTCGAAAGCTGCATAAAAACTAATCAGTGGCCTGGAGAATCACACGGATACTTGTAAACATGAGTCATTCTGGGTTATAGTAACTGAGTAACATTTCCAAAATGTGCCTGTTTAAAAAGGAAGAAGCCCTTCTGATTGCAATCACAGTGTTCCAGTTACCTTATAAATAAATTCTCAATCTAAGGTTGCATTAAAACACCATAAAGCTTCCTGCATTTTATATAAAGCCATACGTTAGCTAGATGCATTTAATTGCACAACCCTGTGAATTGTTTTATCTGCAGCAAACACATTAATAAAATGCAGGTGTCTTATGCATCTCTGTGTGGGGGTTCCCTTGGTTGTTTATGGACCTACCGAAAATCACGTAGGTCCCAAAGGGAGTGATTGAGTGTGGCAAAGCTTAGGAATGAAGTTACTGTCTCCAGTTGTCCTTCTCTCCTTGCTGCACAGAGGATGGGGCTGCTCATGAGTTATCTCTGTCCTTCTGTGTACATTAAAGGCAAATTGGCTTCTTATTGCATGAGGCTCATGAGTCATTGGGCCACCTCGCTGATGGAAGGGTCAGTGAGGCTGGAAGCACTGACCTGGTTAAAGCTGCTGTTCCTGCTTTCACCTCATCAGCTGGAATATAAGAATAATTTACCAGACCAGGGGCTCATCACTGTATCAGCAAACAGCCCCATGTCCTACTTCATGGCTGAGACTGTAACCTTGCTGATCTCACAGCTATTGTAGCCTAGCAAGTCTGAGATTGTGATTAAAATTTAGAAACATCTCCCATATCTTTTAAAAATTTTACTCATCCTGTATTACAAAGTGCATATTAATAGGCTCAGTGTTGTTTTTTGCTTGGTGGTTGTTTTTTCGTTTTGTTTTGGTAATTTGATTTACCTCTGAGATTTTAGAGATTGTATAATTTTTAAAAAGAGAAAAAAGAAAAAAATTAGACATATGCCTAAAAATTCTTTAGTTTACACACAAATGAACCAGAGTTCAAGGTCCCAGTCACTATGGCTGTTTGGTTTAATTATTAAGTGTAACGGCCCCCTCTTCCATACTGTCCTGAATGAATTCTGCCTCAGAAAAGTTAGTTCTGCTTATTTTTCCTGTTCAGAGCAAGGACTTAATAGCAGCTGACAAGTGGTGGAGCACCATCTGGGTTGGGATGGATGCGCAGCATGGAAAGAAAATGTACCTGCTGCACCAGAACACGGTGGATACATCCTCACATTCACTGGAGGGCAACTGGGCAGCTTCCAATGGACAAATGGATCTAAGCCATTACAGACACAATGTGATAACAAACTATATTTGTTGCCAAAGCTGAAATGACACTATTATTAATATGGGTCAGGAAATGTCTGCTCTCTTTCTCCCTGCTAAAAGACAAAAGTACTTAATTTTGGGATATGTTTGTTAGCTCCTCCCTTCCAAGGGATTCATGATGGAATTAGTGGGATGCTAAATGTCTTGATTTATCCTCTGGGGTTAATTAAACATAATTTCAAACACAGGTTGGAAGATGATAGGCCAGATCTCTGAAGGACACATGCCTTCTGTTCCCTCAATTAGCGTGAATGCACATTAATTGACATTTTGGTAATACCTCCTAGATTTGCTATTTTAAGGCAAAGCATGAATTGTCTTTGCAATGTTGCCTGACAGGCCATTTCAACTTATCAACTCAATGTGTCTATTCTGGAGTGAGAGCTTTGTTTTTTTTCTTTACAGCACTTAGTTGCTAACCTTAAAAATAAGGATTAAGGGTGGCAAAAATAGAAGATTACTCAATTATTATATAACAAATATGACATGTTCCAACTTCAGAAAATTCCAAAAAAGGGTGGGAACAAGCAGAAGAAAAATAAAGAATTTCAAGGAAATATAATTCAGTTATCATCAAGCTCTTTCCAAAAGCAAGGGAGATCATGAGAAAGGACAATTTCTAATTTTTAAATGCCACTGGATAACCAATCATAACTTTTAATTTAGAGCCAAAGAAAGGGATTCACGTGTTAGTATGCCTGTGCACTGTAGATTTTTATTATTCTGATTCATCAGTAGTTGTAGGAGCTAGTTTGAATTTCAAGGTACAAGTAAGACCAGAGGAGGCTTGGATGAGGTAGAATTTTTTCTCCTTTGCTGGGAAATGTTTACTTTACAAATATGATACCAGAGCATGAATGTGCCTTGGACCAAAATGACTGCTTAAGCAATTTTTCTTTCTAGTCCCTTCTACTAGGTGACTCTGCATCCTCAACAACATCCAGATGAAATAACTTTAATTAAACTAATGAAGTAATGGTCTAAATATTTATTACAGACTTTAAATTTAGTCTTATACTTTCCTCTGCAACTCTTTCAGTCTCACTTACCAGCTGCCTGTTTCTCTGAAAAAAAGCTCTGAGGGACATAAGCAAAGAAAAGCCTGAGAAATGGCTTCCAGGACCACCAGGTGACAAGCAGGCACACGTGGGATTGTTTTAAAAGCTGTTCTTGAATTTTAAGGCCTCATAACTTCTGTAACTTCCCCCCGTTTCTGGAAAAGAGTTGCATTTACTGGCCTTGGCTCCGTATCTGAAAACTGAATCATTTGTGGGGATGCCTTCTTGGACAGAGGGATGGATAAATCTGAGATGGGACAAGGGGATCTCATGGCTCCCAGGCTGGAGGTGCCATCCCCTCTTCCATTCCTCACCAGCTCCCTAGAAATGTGCTCCTGATGTTTCCTATGTGCTGTCTCCAGAGCTCATCTGATCTGCCTGAGCCAGGTCTGTTCTCTAACTCCAACATTTCCTGGGGGTAAACATTTTTTTCCTGCCTTTAGTGAGCACCACCAGCTCATGGAACACTTGGGCAAGTGTGAGTACAAGCAGCACTTACGCATAGAGGAGATGGGAATCCTGACTGCTTCTTTCAGCAATCCCATAGTTTCGACTAAATTAGTTGTAGCATAATTTTTACTTCATAAATCAGCATATTCAAACAGCTACTGTATTCTTTTTAAAACCAAAACAATTTTGGAAGGTGATCAATAGGAGCAGAGATGCATCAGCTATTCGAAATGCAAAGGTAACAATGATAAATCTGCACTTTTTCTACAATCACCTTGATGTTTCCCTCATGTTAATTAAGACTTCAACACTCTTGCCAGTTAACTGAGGTATGAGAATATTAAGAATCTTGCCCAAGGTCACATAGGAAGGAACTAGTAGCTCCCAGAAGTCTCTGCCTTGCAACAGCAAACTTCTCTGCTGGAGGTGGAGGAAAAAACAATGCTGCTTAATTGAATTGGCATTTGATGCGCCACTCTGTTCCCTGGAAACTGCAGAAGTCTAGTATCAGTAAATGCAAAATATTCTTGCTCTCTGATCCAGGATTTGATTTGAACCAGATGCCCTTTTTGGTCCCTAATGAAAGCTCATTCCCTTTGGGAGTAACTCCTTGGCATATCAAAAATTCTTCTGGAGGAAATGCTACTGGGCTTGGCAGGTCCCAAGGGGAAGTTAAATAAAGATAGAGAGTGAAAGGTGACGTTTCAAAACGGGGCCAGGCTGTCTTGGGAACCTTTTCTACCCTGCAGCTAAGGCCTCCATCATCTGAAGTTTGGCATCCGTGGGTGCAGCTGGTGGTGTTTATTTATTTTTGATTGATATTTTATGTTTTAAGTTTCAGAAATGGGGAGTACTTTGCAGATAACCCATGAGAAATTGTCTCTTTTCCCAGACATTATCCAAGAAGCAGGTTTGTTTTTATGTTTTCTTTTTTAATGTGACTGTTGGCTGTCATTGTTGATCTTTCCCTGGCGACCTTTCAGTTCCAGTACTCCCTCCAATCTGCAGTTAGTTAACTGTGAATATATTTAATTAAAGCTGTGTTTTACAGCAGGGGAAGTATTAGCAGTCTGTATATCATTAGGTTTTTTTTTTTTCCCCAGTTTTATTAGTCTTAGAGTGTTTTAGGACTCACTATGAAAATATCATGACATCCCCATCTGCTTTCATGGACAGAAGTGGTAGCCAGCTACAAAATGTAGACTTTGTTCAGTCTGTGAGCTAAGAGAAAATTGTTTCCTCCTCGAACTTGTCTTAATTGTAAAGCACTGCAATGGCAGTCAGGTTTTAAGTTTGTGTCACCAGATTTTGTACTTCCATGTGTAATATACTTCAGTGATGAAAGTTGTAGTAACACCTGTCAATGACCTGTGCCGGAGAAATCAAGAGAAAATGGGAAAGAGGGATTATGAAACAGAGGCATAGGAAGAGATATAGAGATTTAGAGACATCAGTCAAAAAATGTCAATGTTACCGTGTAAGCTAATAAGGGGGAAAAAAAAGATTTATTTGGAGAGGTAATTACCTGACAGGACTTCATTTGCCTCCCACTCCTCTGCCCTCCTCTCTTCCAAACACACTCCAGAAGTCGCCATTGGCATTCTCTGGTTCAAGCCATGGTCTTCCACCTGTAAAACCTT
Organism: Gallinago undulata; assembly: GCA_026546715.1. Lineage (NCBI taxonomy): Eukaryota > Metazoa > Chordata > Aves > Charadriiformes > Scolopacidae > Gallinago > Gallinago undulata. Next base: position 206,366,955 of record JAOTQQ010000001.1, on the reverse strand, counting down.
CACAACCCAAATAGGCACCCCCTGTCATTACAGTCTCTATCTTCTGCTGCATTATCAATGAAACAGAAAACGTTGTAACAATATTTTTACCTTGTGCTACTGTTGGTGAGATTCTCTTGACAATAAGAACTTAAGCCAGCCCCTACATTTATTAGGAATTTAGAAATGGCATCAAAATTGCTTGCAACTTTAAAAAGTGGCAGAAGAATGAGGTGACTATTAGAAATTGTCATTCATTTTGATGTTTTAAAACTGTTTCATTTTATGTAGATGCATGGCTATACAGCAGGTCTCTAACAGGAGAACACTGTTAATATAGCAAAACAGGTAGTTTTCTTTGCACGTTTTACCTGAGCATAATGGAAATTCAAATTGGTCAAACTGGTGCAAAAATCAAGTAAAGCTTTGACAAATCATAGCTTTGTTTCATCTCGGGGCAAGGGAGTTGCAGTCTAATGAAAATAATAAACCCTTGTCTGAGGCTACAGGCTTGTCATCAGAATTTTACAAATTGCTGCTGCAAGAAATACCATTTGTTTCAGCTGTAGAAGCAGGTTCTGTTTGCAGAAACACGCCCTTACTCTTCTCCAGAGAGTCCATTAAACCTGTGGTCCTTACAGTGTGTCCAGAATATCACCAGGTGGAGATCATTTCTGTTGAAGAGAGATAAAAGCAAATTTTAATCCTCTGACACCCTCAGAAATCGTACTGCCAGGGGTGCTACTTATTCCCCTAAGTGGGAATATGGGCTGACTGCAGCACAGAGAGGTAGCCCTTCCCAGAGATGCAGTCTCAGTTTTTTTTGGGTCATCCTGTATGTTAACCTCAACCAGGCAACAAGTGGCTGTTGAAAGAGCAAGAATGCCATGAAAAGTGACTTCAAATCTTGTGATGTTTGTATACGCTTTCTTTGTTCCCCCCGAGCTCCATTTGAAACTACAGAATTAACAGGACTATCTGGGAGTCACCTGGATCTGTATTAATGTAATAAAACCTGTATTACATCCATTTGAATACAGTGAAGTTTATAAGGTCAATAAATCTTGGCCTGGATATTAACTTTTTAAATGATTAGCACCAGAATTTAACAAAACATTTTTATACGGGTGTCAAAACATTTTTAAGATTGCTATGGCCCAACAAGAAATATTTTTGCTTTCCCAAGGGGAAAAAATGGAAACAATTGTAACACCTCCCACCCCGTTTTTTAATATGACTGCACTCAATTCTTTTGTTCTTGTTTTTAAACTCCTGGAGTTTTGTCCATCTCTATTGCAGCCTGGACTAAATGGCATTAAAAGGAGAAATAAGAGAAAAGTGTAATAGTGTTCAAGTGTTGGGATTTTGGAATCTTGCTGACCATCGAAAAGATCTAGAGGGCAGATAAGAACAGTATAGGGATTCTTCTGCCTGCTGGTTGCCTACAGAAATGGGTGGCTCTTAAGAATTATTCATGCAGATACGCTATTTCAGGGATTTTTTCCCAATTTCAGGTTGTTCATCCTTTCCTTTGCTAGGGCTTTTTGTCAAAACCCTGCAGTGATTGGGAATAGGGAGGGTACTGCTTTTCAAGACCACCATGATATTTGGGTGCACCAGCAGGCCTTAATTCTCCTGACTGACCTTACCTTGGGACCTCCACTCCATGCACCTTCTTCTGAGTTTAAATTTGGGCTCTGTCTTTATGCCTTGCCTGAGCTACACTGTATGTATTCATTTACAGCTCTGTCTCTTGCCTGGATTTTGGACCTATCTTGTCAACTTGTCTCTAGGTTTTTCTCAACCCTGTCTCTAGGTTTTTCTCAACCCTGTCTCTTGCTGCTCTGGACCCCTTAGATACATGCTGGACCAGATCCATCACCTTCCTTTGTCTGGGAGTGATCCATCCATTGCTGATGGATCCTGTTATCCGTATTCTGCTCTGCTCAGGTATGTGGGACTTGCACCATGCCTCTGCCACAGCCACCTGTGGCTCCCAGCAAATCCTCCCTCATTCAGCAGCTCTGCTCTTGCTGCTCCCTGACATGGGAAACATTCGTTTTCATTTTTGCAGAAATTCCAAGTAAGATCTTAGGTATTACCTTACGAACAGCCAGAACTCAAGTTCCATTCAATTGATACCTTGTTTAAACTGGTTATGAAGATTAAAAAGGCCAGAACTGAAATGGGCGCTAATCTCAAGATGCTTAGCACCTAAGAGAGAGAGTGTATGTATGGGGAGAATAAGATATATTTCATTCCAGAATTCTGGTGCTCTGATTGCATTAAATGTGAGTGTATTAGAGAGAACTATTGCCAAGCAGCGAGGGAAGAAGGGGAGAGATGAGAGAGAGGCATTGTGTGCAACTTTTAGAGAGGATAAAACACAATTCGAATGTTAGACTGTGTTATTATAGGAAAGATTTTATAATGTAATTTGAAGAAGTAAGTGCTTTACCAGTGGGGTGGTGTGTGGGAAGTGGAGAAAAAGCAACATGAATTTCCCAAGAGCAAACAATGTTCAGTAACCCAACCATTTGCTCTGATAAGATTTCTGGTTTTTACTAAATAAAGGAGATGTAATAAATTTCCCTTATCTGGGCTTCAGTAAAAAAAATTAAAACAACAAACACAATGCTGTGATACATTGGACAACGTATTTCCACCAGAGAGAAGGAAGTATTAATGCCATTGACCAAGGCCCTGGAAACCTGTCTGTGACTGTGGTCTCTTCCCAGAAAGGGAGTCGTAACCCAGCCATGGTACACATCTGCGATGTAAGACTTCAGACTGCCCCTGAGAATATCCCTGTTCTGTGCTTGGCTCAGCATTTGTCCTAAGTGGACATGTCATGGCTCCTTGTAAGTGTGTTGGGAAGGGACAACTGAGAAAAAGAAAGATTTAAGCTAAAAGAGAGCATTGAAACAAATTCAGAGTTGACTTCAGAGAATGTAAATAAATATGTAAAGCTGGATAACAGAAGAAAGTATCTAGTTATTTGAAGAATGAAGGTGTGTGGTGATCATTTAGCGGTAACAGGAGGATCAAAGGTCTGACTAGACTGACTGAAGAGGTTCCTCCTAATTATATTATGATTTTTCCAGTGGACTGAGAATGGATTCATTTTGACAGAGAACAAGACTATTCAGCAACTCCGACAACTGTTGTTTCGACTTTGTACTTGGATATCGTCTATTGTTTGCTACTCTGTGCTTCAGTTTCTCACAAAACGTTTCAGACTATGTAATCTTCCTCTGAATAATGAGAAATATTTGTTATGCTGAATTAGCTGGTCCTCCATTGTTGGTTACTGGATGACTTATGGAGACAGAGATCTTTTTCCACTATCGAGTGGTGGTGAGACTGTCCTCTGTGATACATATAATCATTTTGGTTGGTAAAGACCTTAAAGTTTGAGTCCAACCATAAACTTAACACTGCCAACTTCACCACTAAACCATGTCCCTACACACCACATCTGCATGTCTTTTAAATACCTCTAGGGGTGTGCAACTTCCCTGGCAGCCTGTTCCAATATTTGACAACCCTTTCAGTGAAGAAGTTTTTCCCAATATCCAATCTGAACTTCCCCTGGAGCACCTTGAGGCCATCTCCTGTAGAAAGTTAACACCAAGCAAAATTATGTTCTTTACTCCAAATAGAAGATTATACCTATTTTCACAGATATTTCTTAAAACTTCTTTCCTGCTTTACAACCTCCCAAAAGGTTACGACTTCTGGTACCTTCTTGCAGCATTTGAAGAGTTAGAGCAGCAATATACAGCCAAGACAATGTTTTACTAAGAACAAAATTCTAATTGTCTAAATGTCTCCTTTGGCAAAGGAGGCATAGGCAAAGAAGAAAACTGAACTTATGATTTTTTGCTAAAGAGAACAGCATCTCTTCAAGTATTAATATGAGCTATGATAAGAAGTGCATCATAAACAAACCATGATGGGACACTTAACATTTTTCAAACTGGGAATGATCTAAGTAGTTGCACTTTTTTTTATGTTCAAGCACTTGACATGTCTTTAAAAATGAAGACAAAAATATTTTGTTTCATATTTCCATGCAATGAACCAATCAAGGTCCACAAAACTGAGATAATTTGTTTCACTGTCACACCGAGAATTAACATCATTGTGTTGCTGTATACAGGGGTTTGACTGTTAAGTCTTGTAGTTGAGGAATTTTTACTTATCTAGAGAGTTTTGTGCTTTTCAACTACTGCACAGAAACAAAGCTAAAAAAGATGTTTCAGAGCTCTCCACTTCTATTTTTTTCACCTGTACTTGAGCTCAGCCAACAAGCCAGCGATACAGAGAAGACCACAGGAATATCACTGAGCACAGGATTATCTTTTTGTTGATAAGCCCTTAAAAGCAAATATAAAAGCCCAGAGAGTTCCCAAGAATGGACCTATTACATGTCCAGTATGAACAAACTGAGGTTTCTTTTCTTGAAGGGAAAGGAGAAACTTGTTTGTAGTCTCCTAAGCCTGAAAACATAACAAGAGAAAATTGAAACACAATAAAGTAACACATGAATGTCCATGGTCCTGTGCCATGTAGGTCCAAGGCAACACTTTTTTTTTTAATGCTGAGGATCTTACTGTTCTCCCAGAGTTGAGAAAATGTAGCTTGAATTGCCTGGACAAGTTAGAGTTAATAATATCTTCCAAGGAGAAACGATATATTCAGGTCAGAAAAAGTGTCCTTTGGTATCTGTGAGGGAGTATCAGGGATGCAGAACAAGAGCATTAAAGGCCACAGGATCTGCCCGGCAGAGGAGGAGCAGTGGGGTTGGGAGCTGGAGCAGTGGGAGGAAGGCAAATTAACATCCTGCCCCAAGCCCTGCAATGACTCGATATGGCTCTCCCAACTCTAAACTGAGGTATGATACCTCCTTCTGTCAGAGACAGAGAGGTGGAAGTGATGCCCTGCCCACTCCTACACCTTGGCAAGAGAAGGGTGGGAGAACAGCATCCCTGTGAAGCAACTGAGCTTTCCTGTAAGGGTATATCAAGGTGCCTGGCACCCTGCTGCTCAGGAGTGTATAGGAAGAAACAATCTCCCTCCCATTATACAATTAACTAATTATGCTTCTCACTAGAATTAATTATATATAAAATTCACTCATTCGTATTCATAATTCTTGTGACTACACAGTAGCTATGATTTCCCTTTATTAAAGTTTGAATTATAGCAGCCTAAATCTGCTCATTTTTCCACTTCTGAACTCTTCATATCCTTTCATGTCTGGCACAGCTGTTAGTTGTGAAGCAAAGGCAAAAAGGAAAGGCAACATTTTCCTCCCTTCTATGACTTCTCAGAACTGTTTATTGCCCCATTGAGAAAACATTTTAACAAGGCTACACATTATGCATAAATTGTTCTGTTTTCTCAGGAGGAAACCATCATGCTTTCTGTTTTGTGGTCTAGAAGGTGATTCATTGTCATTACTGAGCTTGTGTAACTAGAAACCTTACATGTAATGTAAACCTCTTCCATTACATGAAGCAAGTCATGGCTGAAAACCAATTTTCACTATTAGAGATGAGGATGTGCTGAATGAGGTACTTAAAACTCTCAGGAAAAAAAACCTCACAATTTGTTAGCTAGTTATGCAAGCACACTCGGAATTTGTCACACAAACTTTGGATCAGGATATTCAGCTTTTTTTCCTTCACCTCAGCTACTGTCTTGCTGTGAGCATAAACCCTTTACAAAAGAGGAAAGAGAGATATTTGGTTCCACAGGTGTCCATGGACACTACAAACATCAGATATTTGAAACCAAACAGAATTGCATTTAAACTGCAGTAATCTAGAGAAACTTGACTGACTTTAATGAAATTGTTTTGGATTAGGCTTGAAGAAATGGCAACAGAGTTTAGCTACAATCTTACAAAACTTTACCCTAAATTTATAACATTTGTTTTCTCATGTAAACAGCTTCCAAGAAATCATTTATAACCAACAAAATGTTATCTTGATTAAAAAAAAACCCCACAACCCAAACCCCCCCAAATAAACTCCTCCAGGAATAGAACTAACTTTTCATTTGTTCATTTGACAGAAAGTATGCAAACCTAAACTATTTTTGGGATATATGTTTTGTTTGTTAAGAGCTTTCTGTCAAAACATTGGAGAGAGGTTATCTCTGTGTATGTGCGTGTACCTTCAACTTACTGCGGCGAGGAGAGAGACATGTAGCCCCATTGCAGTCTAGAACCCCTGGGCCTCTCATTTCCTTTAAAAAAGGAGAAATCTATGTCCCTGATTGTTGGGAAAACAGCTTTTTGCTGGAATCAAGGCCTGTGGGCAGATGAGTTAGTTCTGGATGTCCATAACTACAACTAAGAAGTCTGTTTCAACTACTGTATTGTATGACCTTCTCCCAGTTTGCTTGAAAGGTAGTCCTGGTTAGTCTGAGAAGGTTTTTACTGAGAAGCAGGAGAAGGATGCAGCTTTTTTTGCTGAAACTGAAGAAACACCTATGGGGAAACCAGACCGAGACGTAAGTTAAGGCTTGGAGCGATGTGACAAGATCAACTGTTGAGAGATAAGCAATGAAGCTGAATGCTGCATGGTGCTTCATGTGTTTGGGATACTTATCTAAGGATGCTGGAGGACAGGAAACAAGAATATGAAGAACAGAAGATGAACTTGCAGAGACATTCTTACTAGAAAATAACTTTTAGATTAGATCCTTTTCATTTTAGTTTCATTTTTTAAGTGAAAGCAGATTTTTCCTTTGTTTTTCTTAGAAGAGAAATTAAAAGCAATGTCCTTGCTAAATGGTGTCTTACGAAGACATTCAGGAGTGAATTTTTTTGCTCTGTTTTTTCCATAATTTTCCCTACAGCAAAAAAGTATCTTGGATGATTTCTCTTACTGCTCACACTGCATTCTGTGTCATATTCCTTTATGATATTGTTAATGTTTCTATGGGAGGACTAACCTTTCAGTTTCTATTAATTTTTGACCATTTTATACTTCTAAAATATCCACTGTATTAACATGGAGGAAGAGGAACTGCATTGCCCTTCTTACAGGTGAATTTGAGTTCTCCAAAGAATTGTTGGGACATATTCATGGCCAGCTCACTTCTTACAACCAGCCGACTCAGGCAAAAATAAGATGAGGTCACCTCTTTCCAGTGTCTGAACATTTTATGCTGTGCTACTGTTTTGAGTACATCTTCTTTTCCCTTAAGTTCATGTACATGTCTCTCCAGACAGGCAAATATTTAAAAAAAAATAAAAATCAACAAGTTGGTCTAGCAAATTAAAAACAGAGAATCTTGCCAGAAAAAAAAAAGGTAACAAAAACTTGGTTATTCAGTTTCTGTTTATCTCAGTTGGAATGACTGATGGCTGTTTTTCTTCTGCTCTTTGGCTGTTTCCTCTTCTTGAGTTTTAAAACATCATAACAACATTTAAACTTCAAGTAATAATAGTATCCAAACATCCTAAATCTTGGAGTGCAGACACTTAAGTACTTAACTCAGTCTTCAAAATTGCTCTGTGGGCAAGTTTATTAACTTACTAAGACTGTCTCCAGGAAAACAATAATACCAGATATGTTTAATCTGTCGATAAATTTTAATTGCTTGAGAGCTAGTTAAGAAACTAAGCTCATATGTGCATAAGTGTAGCATATATTGAATGATAAAAATGTTATTCTTCCTAAAACAAAACAGAAAACATCTGATGTTTCCTCAGGATGGTCTTGTCCCAGTGCTTCTGAGCAGGTTATTAATAGTTCAAAAGAAAACGAAATGAACATGCATGCAGTTTTCAGTGTGGAAGGTGGAGGACAGGTCAATGATAGAAATAGGTTTCTACAGCTTGATAAGGAGCATACCTATGAATAAGTTGCTTCTTAATAAAGTCATAGGGAATGCCAAAGGAAAAGTGTGGATACATATGTTGAGGAACTCTCTCTCCTGGAAAAGTGATTCTGAGATAAGAGTTGGGACACGATCCATAGCAAAACAAGGGCAAACATCAAACGTAGTGGTGTAGTTGAAGGCAAACACAGCACTTGGATCTACTGCCAAATGAACATCAGAGAGAGTAAAGAGATGGTGTTACAGTCATGTGCAGAACAGAGAAGGCTACTGCTGGAATGTTTTGTCTAGCTCTAGTTGGTCCCTTCAAACAGAATTATCAAGCAATTCCTAAGCATTCTGAGAAAAAGTAAGAGAATTGAAGTTTGGTTTCAGGTGTGATAAATGAGCCTAATTAGTTTGCAAATAGAAATATTACAAACCTGATGAGGGTACCTTTTGAATATACCAACAGAAGAAAAGAAATATGATGGTACATGCTCTTTGATCTAGGAGAACAAGATGTGCCTGAGATCCAATCTCTAGAAATTGATGACATATCAATTCAGATTGAGAATAGAGTGAAATATTTTAATCAAGATGTTGATAAACTACTAAGAATTGGACACTTTTAAGATTCAGCTGGATAGGGTGCTGAGCCATCTTGTCTAGACCATGGTTTTGCCAAGAGAGGTTGGACCAGATGATCCTTGAAGTCCCTTCCAACCTGGTATTCTATGAATCGGTAATTCTATGAACTGTTACCCATGGCTGTGGAAGATTTTTTCTCACTTGAACGTTTAAATGAGAGAGAGTATCTTTGAGAAAAATGGCTTTGGCAATAAATATTTCTGCTATATGATCACTGTAGGAATTGCTGGATAGATTCCTTTAACATGTGATGCTCAGAAAGTAAGGCAGGGTGACCTTAATTACATATTTTTTTTTATTTTTTTTTTTTTGACAAAATTTCTTAGTTGGATCTCTGTAAATCATGATGGGCCAACCAATGGCATCTTTCTTTGGAGACTGGGATTTAAGATTTAAGCCCTCTCCCCTTCCAATCAAAAAAAACCAATTCCAATAGTTCACAGCAAGTCCTAAGAGAAGGGAGGTAGCTGGGCAAATGGAGTGGAAAAAAACATTGCAACCCCTCTCTTTGAAGAGTGTGAAGATAGGATAGAAAAGGTGTTTCCTCAGAAGAATGTTAATGGAAAATAAAATGATACTTAATGATTTGTAGGAATCCCTGTTGACACTGAGGGTACTGATATGTAGCCAGTATCATTATCCACCAAGTTTTTCTGAGTGTAAAGTGCTTTACAACATCTTAAGATGAGCATTGTGAACACTGTAAATGATGATTCTTTTATGGGGCACGAAGAAGGGTCTCTTCTTCCTGCTGGGTCTCCCTTAATGCATTATTTGGGAAAAAAAAATAAAAAAAATGTCACTTGCCTTCTGCTGTGTCCTGGCTCTATTCTTGCCACTTGTGCATTGGACCATTTTCTCTCTCACTGCAATAAAGGCATGGCACGCGGTGGGGATTACATGAAGCAGAGGGAGTACACCTATAGCAATATTTTATTGCAATTGGTTGCCCCCCCAAAAGTTAGATGTCTTTTACTGATCACATTCACATAAATTCACTTTAAAACGCTCAAAGAGCAAAGAGTACATTTGATTTGTAGCAGAGCAAGAGATTGAGTTCTTGGCTACGAAACTGGAACCACCATTTCAAACGAAAACCCTAGAAATAAGAAGGTATAAATTACAGAAACACATTGTTGACGTCTTGTCCCAACAGACAGTTGGTGCAGACTCAGACTTGCAGGTTTCTGTCTCCAGGAGTCTCTGGAGGCTGCTCTCACTCCTTTTTCCACCTGCAAATGAGGGCTATAAGATGGCATTGAATGCAAATGAGAGTTCAGAGCAGTTCCAAGGAACTCTCAGTTCCTCCACCATACAAATGGAAATTTATTATACAATGGCTTCTATTAAGTTGATTCTTTGTGAAGACAAAACCACTACCTCAGGATGACCTTCCTGTTATAAAGTCAATTGCATTACAGTCTGATCTGATTTTTTCCCATCCCAATGTGATTTGCCCTGTGAAACTTTGTATGGCTTCATAACAACTGATTATAACATAAATATTTATCTGTAGACTTTGATAGTCTAACAATCTTTGACATGTCTCTGGCTTTGCAAGAAGAACCCTCATTCCAAGTTACTGATACAGATGTCCAAGGCAGTCTTTGGGGTGGTCTTGCTGAAATATTTTAAAGTTTTCTCCTCCTGCCTTCAACTTTTGGTTGATTTTAGGGGCCAGGCCTGATAACTCACTCTACGAACTGTTGCAGGAGGCTGATCTTTGTTTTTATGCTTTCTGTGGATTGTTTGTTATGTTTGAATGTTTTACAGAATTAAACTTGACAAAATCTCATTTAAAAGGACAAGGACTGGAAGTTCTTCCTCTCCTTATTCCCATTTCTCATTTTTTAAAATGTTGTTTACCATTTTTCTTTGTTTCTTAGCAGCTTCACATTCTTTCAGATGACCTTTCTTCTATTTGTCTTCAGATGTGGCTAAAACCAGCTTTGTTGAGATAATTAAATCATATCTATTTTCCTCTCTTTCCCAGTCTGCGTTTAGTTCTCTTTCTTCTCTGCAACTATGTGATTGGAGGCTGTTGGACTGCAGCTTCTTCCAAGCTGGCAGTAACATTTCTCTCCCCACTACCTCCTCACAAATTATTTCTTCAGCTTCTTTCAGGAGATCTTCAATGTGCCATCCTTCTTCAATAATGTCTCTTTTCACAGTTTGTTTCTACTTTCAGATACTTTTTGTCACTGCTTATTATTTCTAAGGCTTCCCTTTTCTTTAGCTTTTCTTCAGTTTCTCCTCCTGTTAGGGCACACTGTACCATCCCTTAGTAAGTAGGATTTTTAACTGCATTTAGCAGGTAGCTGAGTGGCTTAAATGTTGATGTATATATTTTCTAGTTATTCAACATTAAAAAAAAACCCACAACAATCTTCTCTTTTTTAATTCCAGTTGTTTATTTTGTTTGAATAATTTAAGCTAGTGTGACATTGTTCTTCTGCATTTCCCAGTAAAATTTTTCTCGGCGTATTCAGTACAACCTTTACATCTTACAGTATTTTTTCTCAGTTTTATTTGTCAAGCTGCTAATTGGTCCTATTCTGACCAAAGGTTATAGTACAACTGGGACAGCAACAGAGAAGGCAACCAAAGTGATTCAAGTCTAAGAAAACTATAATAGCAGAATTAAGGGATATTGCCCAGGAAGAAACAAACCTTTGGGAAGGAGGGTATGTACAGGTCTTCAAAATCCTGAGTGCTTTGGTAAAAAATATTACAGAACAATTGTACTTCTAAAACAATAAACAGGAGATGTCAGATGAAACTAGTAGGTGAGTGGTCTCAAGCAGGTGAGGAAAATATTTGTTCATCTGTAGTTCAGCTGTAGGATTTCATACCAGTGGATGCAGTGGACACTGAAAGTCTACACGGTTCTTAAAGTGATGGACAATCAGTAGAAGGAAAAACACCTCAAGGATTATAAAAAAAAAAAAGACTGGCTCACAGGAATTCCCTGGACCGTGAATTGTGAGATGCTAGAAGATTATTCTTCAGAGGCATCACTTAGATTCTCGCTGTTTTCTTCTGTTTTTTTTTTCTTTTTTTCTTAGACTTCTGACCCTGGCCACCCTTAGACCCAGGGCAGTGTATGAGGCCATTTGCCTGACCTGCAATGGATACTGCATGCTAAAGCATTTTTTCAGGCATTTATAATCTGAATTTGGATGTGTGGAATTCAAAAAATAATAATACAAATTACATGTTGTCTTTCTGCATTTTGGGTCACTTAACATTGCACAGAGACTGGAGCCTCCAGGACAGTCAACTTTGAAAACTGGACCAGCTTTGCAGTGCTAGAGAGACATATCTCTTATGTTTAGTCTACTGAAATACGTGTACTTGTGGGCTGGAGAGCGCACAATCCCTAAAGCCCTTCCCTCATGAACTGAATCTGCCTGTGTGTTGCATAGCCTGGTTCAGAGAACTATTTTGAAAAAAGTGGAGGCAAAGGAAAGGTACTGAGAGTCCAAACTCTTTCTCTTTTCCAAAGTGGTGTTTAACTAACTAATACTTGACATGTGCCTGGCAAGATGGCCAGAACCACAAATTCTTTCTCAATCTGTGTGGGAAAAAAAATTATCTTCTATCATCCTGCTTCATTTATTTAGCACTGACTAGGCACAAAGATGAGGAGGGCTATTGGACTTGTAAAGCTTGTGCTGTAACAAGTGGAAAACCAACATCGGTGGAGATCAGAAGAGGGAGAAATTGAAAGACATAGGAGCTGAAGAACCTCACCCACTCAGAATCAGTAAATATTTTGGGAAGAAATCACTCTACTTTAGTCTCTTATCTGTAAAATGAGCACATCTCACAAGGCTGCATGCAAATTTGTGAAAGTTAGAGATGCTTATTTTCCGCACTAATGCACACAATAAAAAAGCTCCGAAGGAAATAGAATATTCTGTGTGCAATGCAATGCAGAGAAGTGTGAGGCCACCCACTGGATGAAGACGATAAAAAAAAAAAAAAAAAAAAGAAAAAGAAAGAAAAAGAAAATCCTGAACAGCAAGATGCTTCATTTTCTTTGCACTCTCCATCATGTCAGTCCACTGCCATATTTTTCTGAATATCTGTCCTCTGTCCTCTACAACCTTGTGAGGTTTCTGCAGTCTTTCTGAACTTTCTGGATCACTTGAGGAACAGTAAAACCAGTAATACTTCTTTGCATAATGTGAATATTGAGATGTTAGGGATCTGTCAATGATCTCTTCTGGCAGGCAGGATGTGAAGATATTACAGCTTGTCCCTGCAACCAGTACCGAAGTTTTTGACACAGATTTGCGGACTGTCCTTCTTGACATGGAAAATTCCTCTTTATTTTTATCAACCACTGTGGTGAATTGCTTCTTTTAAATGACACACCAAACATAAAATACTTAGACTATGAAGTACCTTTGTGGTTATTACCTCTCATTTGTTATCACAATTCAATCACCAACCTTAGTCAGCCAGTACTGGTGACCTTCCTGGTCCACTTACTAAATTCATCAGCAAACATAAACTGGGCTTTTTCCTATTTTGCCTTCCTTGCCAAAAGGAGCTTGCTGTAAAACTCTTGAAAGCCACTTCATTGACCTCCTTCAAATCCTTCAGTATTACGCTTTCAAAAAATATTAGCCATGTTGGTGGGCTTGAACCACCTATTATAGTTATTAATATCCTTGATATTAATTGCCTTGACTTTACTCCATCTTCTTGTGTCGTTCCTATCTTTGGAAAAGATGGAAAGTTACAGCCAAGGGTGATTTTAGCCAGTGGTGGTGATGTTCTTAACATGAGTGGTTACTTAGATATATAAAAAATGCTTCTGTCTTTCTCCTCGTGTATTTACTCACTGAGAATGTTTAAGTCTGTTTTTTAAACATAAGCACATGAATCTTGGTGTAAACCAGTGATGCCTTTTTAGATACAATATTGCCAGACTTTTTTCCGTATTATGTTAGCTTTATTATCTCTGGAGGGAAACCAATGCAAAAGCAAACTTTCCAGCCCTCAGGCTAGGTTACCCCAAGGAACTGATGTTTCTAGGAAGTTTCTTGTACTGTTCAGAGTTATTTCACTTCAGTTCAGTGAAATAACAGGGAGACAATTTTTAATGTAACTAACAGGTTAAATAAACAACTCTAAAGGTTATATTACAAAATGGTTTGGGTTTCCCTTCTTTTTTTATATGGTGTTATAAAGGCACTCATTATATATCAGTTTAAACTCCCTTCTGTTTCTTTCCTTTATATGGTTTGATAATGAAAGCATGAGAAATGTCCATCCAAATTAGAATTGCACCAATCACACTTCAGTACATGTCTGACACTCCTTTGAAATATCTCTATCTAGACTAGCTGAAAATAATGCAAGTGACAGAAGGGCAGCAGTTGTAATTAGAAATGTTATATCACCCCAATACCTTGTCAATTATTCTTGCTTTCAGAAGCTGGATGTGCTATAAGAGTTGTGTGAACTAATGCAGAACTAATCTCCAAGTGTTGGTTGGTTTGGGGTTTTGGTTTTTGTTGGTTGGTTGGTTTAGTTTTTGTGTTTTGTTTTTTTTTTTTTAATTTTCTGCAACTATATATTTATATGTAAGTCATTCTTGCTGCCTTTGTTCCTGCAGAAGGAAGGTTGTGTGAACAAACACCGTTCCTCCAAATACATGGCTATTTACTTTCTTTGAAGAATAGGGTTTCTAAATACCAGGTTTTTTTTCCATTTCTATAGCAAAGACAAAGAATAAAGCTCAGTGGGAAACCTAAAGTCAAATGTTATCTTGGCATTCAATAGACAATTGTGAATTCTCTAATTTAGAAATTATATGGAACAACAGGTAAGCAATCAAAAAATTCCCCAGTGAGAACGACAGTTTCTCTGTGATATGAGCAGATTCTTTCTTTGATGAGAACAATTTTATTCCAAAGCACTGGGAGTTCTTTATTTAAAAAGATAAACTGTATATATTTTTATAGCTACAGCAATCATAAAAAAGGAAATGGATGTATAAAGTGTTCCTATTAGCTATCCAAAATTGAAAATAATGATGCTTACAAGTATTGTGGGACATAAAACAAGTGGATAAAAATATAAAATGCTATCGGGATCTTTAAGATGCATTTTCCAATTTAGCACCACAATGGTTTCTTTGGTTGTGGCTGTAACACAGAGACATTACTTTCAGTAAATATATATTTGTCTTTATACATGTACTGTGAATTTTTGTTAGAAGGAATTGAAGTTTAGGATTGTGGCTATAAAAGCAGCATGCACGTGATGCACAAATTTGCCTAGAAGATTGGATGAACTCTTGTAGCACTCCTCTATTAGCAACTGCTCATTGAGTGATGCCTCTTTTGGTGTCCTGGGGGATGGAGTGGCCACCCAGGTGCTCAGCACTCCCATCCAGGCTTGACTGTTGTCCTTGCAGTGTATTTTACCCAACACCTGGCTGGTTGGTGTGTAGCAGATGATTGTAGCATGCTGGTTGAATTACTGCTCTCAGCTAAAGGAGTAAATATCTCTATTAGTGGAAAAGATGATACTGTTCAAATTCCTATGACATACACATGTATTTACGTATTTACTAATCCTACTAAACCTGATTCTTAGAAGCAGTTCAATAGGTTTTGAGGTCACTCTGGTTGTGGGCACCGTTCCCCCTTTCCTTCCTTTCTTCTTTCCCTGCCCAAACTTGCTGAGACACCAAAATGTTTCTTGAGAATGTTATCTTAAGGCAAGGCCTGCAGAATGTTGTTGGACTTCCTGTTCCTCATCCACTTTCTTATCATACAGGACCTTCCCCGCTCTTGAAACCTCTACCTTCCTCACTCACCTTCTGAGATGGCTAATCCCAAATGCTCAGCAGCACTGCTCTACGAAGTGTTATCATAGAATCATAGAATGGTTTGGGTTGGAAGGCACCTTAAAGATCATTGAGTTCCAACCCCACTGTGATGGGGAGGGACACCTCCCACTAGACCAGGTTGCTCAAAACCCCATCCAGCCTGGTCTTGAACACCTCCAGGGGCAGGGCCTCCACAACATCTCTCAGCAACCTGTTAAAGTGTCTCACCACCCTCACAGGGAAGAATTTATTCCTAATGTCTAATCTAAATCTCCTCTCTTGCAGTTTAAAACCATTACCCCTTGTCCTATCACTCCATTCCCTGACAGAGTCCCTCCCCATCTCTCCTATAGGCCCCCTTCATGTACTGGAAGGCTGCTATAAGGTCTTCCTAGAGCCTTTTCTTCTCCAGGCTGAACAACCCCAGCTCTCTCCACCTGTCCTCATAGGAGAGGTGCTCCAGCCCTCTGATCATCTTCTTGGACCTCTGCTGGACACCTCAGGGAGGAGAGACAGGATGTGTGGTTTGCTTCTAGTGCCATCTCCTCCCAGCTGCAGGAGAAGGAAGCCTATGCAGACACTGGAGGGTACTGGGAGGAGACACAGATGTAGCAAGGGCAGTTGGTACAAAAGTAAAATGAAGGCTGGAAGTCATGGATTCTGCAGTAGATGTGGGACATAGCTACATGTGGTACAGCACCTGCTACTACTGCTATGACAATATTCCTTTGTTCCCCATCACTGAGGTTTTTTAAAGGCTGTTAAAAGAAAATAAATGGAGCATCTGTTTCACAGAAAATATTGGTATTTTGAATCACAATGAAAACTATCTTCCAAACTTTTTTCCAAAGTGGAAATTATAAAAATCTTGTTTTGGAAAAAATTAAAGGTGGCTTTAATTTTTATAGTTACATTTTGTAATGCCTTGTTAACATTTATCACATCTTGAAACATATCACAGCATGTCAGAAGAAACACTCATTGAATACTAATAAATATACCTGATTTTCTGGATCCATCTGCTTCTACTGTGATAGCGTGGCATGTCACACAAAAGAAGAAGGTAAGCACCTGATGAACTAATTCAAGGAACAGCTGTTTTCAACAGTTGTGTCAGCTTCTTCTTGTGCTGCTCATCAGCAATGCCAGCAGCTGGGACTGCAACTCCGAATTTATACTTTGCATTTGGGCTCTTCCACTTGCAGCAGAGTCAAGTTATGAGCTATGCTCTTCTTCCTTTCTGCTGCCTGATTTTTGCATCATTTAGTCCACTGGATGAGACTTACAGTGGCATCTCCACACTCCAGCCTGTCCTGGAAACTGATGGTAGGGAAATACCAGTCTAAAACTCCTTGAACTGAGGACAAAGCGCATAAGTTCAATATCAAATGCCACTCAGTGATAAGCTCTACATCTAACAGTCCTCCTCAGAGATCTGGGAGTCATTCAGTTATTTTCTTACCTGCTCCACTACCCCCCTGGACTATATTTTGGTTTCTCAGAGCGAGCTGATCATCTGTTTCAAAAAAAAAAAACAACCCTTCATGAAGGACCTACCTCCAAAAAGTAGGGGAAATCTTTACAGACATCAACTGTTATAAATTGATCAAGTTGCTGTATGTCTGGAAATTTTAGATGGGTAGCTGAAGTCCTCAGTTTCCCTCAAGAGAGAATGTCTTGGCAGAAGAAGGTGTATCCAGGAGAGCCTAGATGGCAGGTTGCAGAGAAACCTGATGATAATGTATCCATGATTCCCTCTACCAACATGTAGCAAAACAAGAAAAGGAGAGAAACATTGAGAATGAAAGTGAGCAGCAACCAGCTAATAAATACAATTTTCTGCTGAACTAGCTTTTTCCTATTAAAATCATTAATTCTTGTCAAATAAAGTCTTATAGATTTACATACTTAAAAATGCCAGTACCTTAGTGTTCCAGCACTCTCCTTGCAGATGCTGGGGAATGTTGTCTGATGAAAGACTCTGGCATTGAACTGAAAAACTTATTTCCTTTGGGAAGCAATTTAATTACAGAACAATGTTTTTCATTTTCACAGAGAATTGACTATATCTTGTTTGTTTATTTCTTTTTGTCTCCAATGTCAGTCGGTTACCTTTCCTGGCAGGAAAATGTAAATGCATTACATTCCTGGCAAGCGCATTTCACCTTCCCCTAGCGTCTCTTAATCAAATAGAAAAATTTGCTTTATATTAAATTATTGAAAAATGATGCTCTTTACTGACCTTTGGATTATAACCATCTTTATAAACCTTTCCACCCTAAATTTTTTAAAATTAGTTAATATTAACTGTTTAGTTGATACCATAATTCACATTTTTGGCTTCCAAAGTAGATGATGATAGCATAAATTCCACTGAGGGTACAGGGCAATAAAAAGAGCATCCAAAATATCTGCTCAAGAATATTTGGGGTATCATTCATCATTTAAATGCTTCAGTGTGCTTCAATTTGTATATGTGAGAGAAAAACCTTTTGTGTTTTAATAACATTTAAAGAGTGAAACTGCTTTTAGGCAAGAAATTGCCAAGAAAGGAGGAATTACTGCTGCAATTCCAAAAGCCTAGCATAACTGAAAATAGATGTTATTAATCTATCCTAGTTTATAAAGTGTTCATAATACTTTAAACAGAAAAGGATGAATAATGATATAAGAATTCTTACTTGGGGGAACAAGAGTTTTGTTGTTTTTTCAAGTTAGTTATATTTTATATATTTTCCCTCAGGTAAAAATTGGAATTACTGAACAATTAATTTTGAGTGTACATGAATTGAAAAAAATCATGCCATTATTATCTACACTATTCCTTTATTGTTTTAATCAGTGGAGCTAGACTTGAAGAAAGAAAAAGTTTTTGAAGAAAACAGGCATGAAGAAACCAAGCACTTCCTGATAAATGTTTGCATAAAGTGTTTCTTCATAAGGAATGTACATTTATATTGTCCTAGCAAGGGATGTAGTAGCAAAAAAGGTTATCTTTGTATGCAATCCATGCTTTTTTCATCATCTACAAATCTTGATACTCTTATTCAAGGTGGCCCGGCTTCTCTGTTCCTTTCATTTGTTTCTTGTGATACCTTCATGTGCAAATGTAAACTTTGCTCTTCTTAGTAAATATGTAACAAACCCGTAATAAATTCAGCTTTGGCACTTGCCTTTTGGAGCAGTAATGTACCTTTCTTCTGGAGAGATTTCTTTTTCAGCAACCTTTTTCATTGAGGCATCTCAGTGACTTCTTCTTACGCTTCTCTTAAATGAGAAAAGCGAGGGAAGTGAGTTTGGTTACAGCCCTTAGATTCAGTGAGGATTATCATAATCCCCAGTGGTGCTGTTCTTGAGGGGAAGCCTTTGGCAAACACATCTTGGATCTGCAATACCAAAAGGTGATTGCGAACCACATAAATAAGGAAAAAGAGAACAGTACTGTCATAAAACCTGGTCGGGGGACACTGAATTGTTGTGGAAATAGTTCGCTTGCTGTGTAGCAGAGAGTTGTAACTACCATGCGAGAGTATTTATTTCTCAGTTGTGGAATTGGTGTCACACAAACCAAAGCGCCATTTGCTATTGGTTGGTTTAGTTTAAGTAGCCCTACCAGAAACTGTGTTTCATTAATTGGCAAGGGTTTGTGTGATGCTTGTGGCTTCAGGGGAAAAAATAACATTAATTCTACTATAAGTCCTTACTATACAATGAGGAGTCCTTCAGCATCTGCCTAGTAAGAAAGCCCCAAACAGGTTTAGATAGCTATGACTTAAACTAACTTTCTACTTTTGCAAAAGAATGGCATGGTCTGAAAAAAAAAAAATAAATTTATAGCACCAGTTATAAGCATATTTATCTATGCAAGCAAATCATAAGCTTCTAGATATCCAATAACACTTTAACACATTAAGGGAATTATTAAACTTTAAGTGCATTTCAAATGAAGGTTCTCAAGCCAACAGCATTTGGTTTGCCATGATGGCTGGCTCTAATAAAACTGGCTCTACTTACTCAGAATGCAGAGGGGAGAACAAGGAGAAATACCAGCCATATTTTGTTCCCAGTCTAACTCACATAATTCCATGCACTTCAGTAATGTTGCTTCTCATTTACTCCTGTGCAAGACTCTGATTCAACAAAGCCCTTGCATATGTGCTGAAAGCCCTCACCAGGCAAAGGAATCCCTTTACTTAACTGAAAGCAAAGTTAGGCTGGACCTCAGAGCTTGGGTTTTTTCAAGTTCAATGTGTGCCAAAGACCTTTACTGGATGGGAGCCTAATTGAATAAAATAGGGGATTCGAGTCTATCCCCTCTAATCTTCTCCATAACGTTCACAATCTTTCTTGTCTAAACTATCTTGCCTGACAGTGTTTACCTTGTCTTAGTGCTAAATGCAACATGATCTGCAGAGAGTTCCACATGTAGTTGGGCTTCATCAAACTGAACAGGGGCTGGGGATCCTCTAACATTGTGAGATTGTCTCGGTAGGTCGTATGAAGCAAGGAATATGAGTTAAATTTACAGTGCAGTTAATCGCCAACTAAGAATATTATGTGTTACTTCTACAAAAATAGTTGAATTCTGGAGTGAGGCCACATAATTGTGACAATAATAGGTGCATTCTCAAGAAAGGTCAAGAGGATTTTAATTAAAAGAGAGAGATGTTGTGTTCAATATTAAATTGAAAGTAAAATGTCAGATGATGTCAGGACTGTGCCAGACTGTTGGTGATTTGGGGTGGCAGTCCCTGGGTGTTGTAACGATTGCTGGAAGGTGTGTTTAAACTGGAAGACCTTTTCTGAAATTGGATCATTTAACAGTCTTCCACTTACTCTGGAAGATATTACACAGTCCTTTCAGTAAATCTCTAACATTTAACAAGTTCCTTTTATCCCACTTTTTGTACTGGAAAGCTGTTCCAGCACTTTGCTGCACCTTGTCTAGTTTCCAGGCTAAACTTAATCAAGAACATGGGATAAATATTTATTCACGTACTGGTGTTCCCCTTTATTTAAAGAGTGGCAGAGCACTTTCCCTCATTAGTGTTTATGCTTTTCCTGCCAGCTCGGGTTACTTTGTCTCACTGAATCCCATACCATCATTTCTTCCCAAGCTCGGCAGATCTTGCTCCTTCACCATATTTGCGTTGCTCCTCACCTCCCCAGCAACTGCAGCTGCTTGGCACAGGCAACGTTTCTGCCTTGAGTTTGTACTGGCAGGTTCCACTCATTGCTTATGTGGTTTTACAGGTTTGTAGGGTGGTGGGTTTTTTGTTTATTATGTGGTGATTATTTTTTTTCTGGTGCAGTTACAAACTTTAATCTGCATGTGGGCATTTGGAGATTTCTGTGTCTCTGGCAATAGCATGTACTGCATTTCAAATACCCTATCTATCTGTACAGGCAGAAAGATGCATCCTGAAGAAAGCCTAAAGATACCTTTCAGAAGGCAAACTTTTCAAGACAGACTAATTAGGGGAGAAATATCTCATCAATGCTTATAAATATTTTAAGGGTGAGTGTCAAGAGGAAGGGCCCAGTCTATTTTCAGTGGTACCCAGGGATAGGAAAAGAGGAAATGGGTATATGCTTGAACATAAGAAGTTCCATATAAACATTGAGGAGGAACTTCTTCACTTTGAGGGTGTCAGAGCACTGGAACAGGCTGCCCAGGGAGGTGGTGGAGTCTCCTTCTCTGGAGACATTCAAAACCCACCTGGACATGTTGCTGTGCAACCTGCTCTGGGTGGACCTTCTTTGGCAGGGGGGTTGGACTAGATGATCTCCAGAGGTCCCTTCCAACCCCATGTGATTCTGTGATTCTGTGAAATATCTGAATAGTTCTTTTCTGTGTTCCCATAAGAATTTCTTTCTCAAATGCAGAGACAGCAGTGAACTTCCACAGATGTAGTCTACATGAGTGATTTGAGCAAATTTTGCAAAAAGAAATGTAAGCAATAAAGTTGGCTGAGGATTCCAAGGTGTGACTGTGTATAGACAAAGAATGAAGTCTCCATCAGGTGCGAATTTCTGGTATATGGGATAGCTGCCCAAATTTTGCTCACTTTTTACCTTGTTTTATCAAAAGTGCTTTCCTGTTTCACTTTTTTGTGATCATGGATAAAAGCCAGCTTTAGTCCTCAGAGCTCTTTTATTAGCTTCATGCCCTCCTTTGCCCTTGCCTTTCCAACATTTTTTCTGTCCTGCTAACTTTGTAGTAAGAGTGCAAACACCAGTTTGGCAGAGTTAATGCAGAAGAATGTGCCAATCTCTCAGATCTGCAGTCTCAATGCTTTTAACTTTACACTCTCCCAGGAAAAAGTTTTTCCAAGAATTGGGGAATTATGAATGTTTGCTCAATGTTGATATTTATGATGCTTGCATAAGCATGTTGTTGGATGTTGTACTGTGGACTTTAAGAGTTCCTGTAAACTATGCTCTGTAAACTGTAAGAGCTGTAGTTTATACTGTAATTGTTTAAAATTTTTCAGTTAACTGGGACTGACGTCTCCGTGATGAACCCCCTGGGAAACTTGGATACTGCAGATTATTTGGCACTGACCTTTGTGTCCTGGCACTGAACCAGGATGCCCTGGCACAATGTTAGCATGCACTACGTCACCTTGGGCCGCAAGCTACTGGAGATGTAAAAGAATGTTTTATTTCTTGTCTTAAATTATTGCTGCACACCCTTATCCGGCTCACCCCTTCTACCTGAGAAGTGACTGTGCTGATATGAAGCATTTCTTGCCCAGGTTTTATTTATTTCATGGATTGTTCCAAGACTTGGTTATTAATGATTCCACTAAAGCGCTGGCCTCTCTTTGGAGGGTATCACTTTTTTATTAAGTGTGTATCACAAGGGATTGCTATTGAGTGGTAGCGTGTTAGAGTGATTGTTGAGTAACGCTTTTTCCACCCAAGCTCTGTTCAATAGCTTTTATTCATGGCCTGGAAGCATTAATAATCTTCAGTGCAGTGCTACAGCTAAATTGGCAAACACACTAACTTGGCATATAAGCAGAGGAGTATCCTGTGATGTATTAAGATACTTGTACTCCTACCTATAATATTAGTGAGCCTGGTTTTGGACAGTTGTGTAAAAAGGAGGAGTTTCCTCTTCAGAAAAGAAGATGAAATGTCTACTAAAATCCCTCCAACTCTGGAAACCTGGTCTTGGAGGGGAGAATTAAGAACTAAATGCAGTCTTTTCAGTTAACCAGGAAAAAGGTTTAAAAGGTAACTTGGTAGTAACTTACATGAAACTGAAGAAAAAAGAGATTTCTGAGGGTAGAATAATTTCCATGTAACAGCAAAATAAATGATAATGCCAGTGCTCCCTTTCAGTCCTCTTTGGTCTAAATATATGCTGCATTCACAAAAAAAAAGAAAAAAAAAAGAGAGAGAGAGCAAAGAATAATGACTTTAGGGATCATTTAGCTTGGTAGGTTGTGTTTATTTCCCTCTTCAAAGGTTTTAAAATAAGGCTAGCCATTTTTCTTTGCTTTAAAAGAACTGCTTAAACTTGGAGTTGATTAGCCAAATAGAGAAATGATTGGTTGAGGAACTTTGGAATGCCAGTTTGGGGAAGTAGAATAGATCCTTTAACCTCTAAAATCAATCCAATACACATTTTAACTCCTGTACTATTCTCAGACCTGGTCCCTGCTCACAGTGAAATCAAGGAAAGGCCCATAAATTCAGTGGAAGATGGATTGGGCCTCAAAACTTTTCAAAGATACAAGATGCTGCACGTTAATGATCTGTAGATATGTGCTTCAATTTTGTAATAAGCGTTAAAGAAAATCTTATAAACAGTTGGAAAAATAAATATAACTGACGTTTCTCTCAAATTGTCATGGAATGCACTCCAGCTGTATTTATTATACGCATTTTCCCCATGTGCTTGCATTCTTTCGTGATGAACGATGTTGCCGTGTGTTGAAGTTGTCATGCTATCTTTCTTGTTTGAATCAGGAATGTGCAGGAGGTTATTCGAGGACAAAATACTGTAGGTCCCCCTGTCATATTTCTGAACTTGTAGCAAGGAGCTGAGCAGTGGCTGAATGGCTTGGGTCAGGAGAGAGTTTCAGTGGAAGCAAACCACAGCCTGCTAATGCTAGTGGTGCCCCTTTTCCTCTGTCTACAAGAATCAAGGATCAGAACTCCATCTGTTGTTGTCAGACTTCATTTGAAGTCTCTGGGTATAAATTTTACTTTTCTGGTAAGGTGAAGTTTGGGCCTGGGCCATGCCTAATGCTCCTAGACACTATGGCAGCAGTAGATACTGCATTACCATGAATCACTGCAGCTTCGTTGAAATTAATAAACTTGGCTGTCACCCAACTCCGGAGCAGGATTTCACCCTAGGGAGGCCTCCGAGTCCATCAGGGAGCACACAAAAACGCAAGTTGATCTTGTGGTATGCAGCAAATGTAAAGATCCTGTTTCAAGAAAAGGAGAGAAATGACAGAACACGTAATGCCATAAAAGCCATATGCCATTGCACAGGATATTGCTCGCATGGCACAGATCTTAAGAGTGAAATACGTTTTGATTACATACCAGAATGGTAAAAAAAAATTACAAAGGCAAACAGCTTAAGTTTAATGACAAAGTTTCTAAGAAATACAAGAAGTTTATTTGTGGGGAAACCTTTCTGTTTCTGTTTTCTTCTGTGATTGCAGTTTTCCCCTAAACTCTTTGAATTTTGCAATTTGCTTTGCATTTTTTTCTTCCAATGGAAACAAAAAAATGAACTGACATCCCAAATCTCCTTTTCTTCAATTATCTTCTCCTTTCCTTAGATACGTGCTGTTACCAGTTGGCCAGTGTCCCTTTCTGGTTCTCTTTGACCTCTCTCTCTTGCATTCCTGTCTGCACGGTGGCTCACTTGGAGAATGTTTCCTTCCTTGACCCTGGTGAAGGGCAGCGGTTAGGAAACTTTCCTGGGATGAGAATGCAATGGCTTCAGCTCTTTGAGAAAGGTCCAGCTCTCCCACTGTTGGGCAAGTGCTCTAATTGTTCAGCTATTACACAGCAACTGCACTTTTCCTGTTCTCTGTAATGAAATCAGTGCCAACATTGCCATCTCCTCCCATGCACTCAGTGTGATGGGTAAATGCTGGGAGAAGGCACACTGGATCAGCCCCCTTAGGGATGCAGGCAGAGTTGAAGGGCCTGTCTGCCTAAATCTAGATTGCAACAGACCAGAACATGAGGTGCCAGACCAGAAGATGGGGTGCCCAGGCCGCTCCCCAGGCTGGAAGGTCACAGTGTTGTGCTCACAACATGCACAGCCACTGCAGGAACTTGCAGGATGATCATGATATTCTGAGATGGAGGTACCTAGAAGTTTAGGTGATTTCGCTCTGGGTCGTTCTCAGGTACATAAGGAAAATTTAGGCACCAGAAGCATTTTAAGCCACGTCTCCAACATTAACTACAACACTCAGCGAAGTGCTGTAAAGCTCTGGGAGAGTAGATTTGAGTGTAGTGGATGTTGAGGGGAAGTAGACTTGGAAGGCGAGTGTGCAGTCAGGAGGACGTTGCTGATGTAGAAGAAGCATGCATATCAGAGAAAGTACATGTTCAGTCTCTAAGAGGGACCACCTGCCTTGACAGTGGTCTGTCCAGCTGGTAGGACGAAGCACAAAAAGATTGTCATAATTGGAGGACAGATGTTCATGAAGCAGAGAAGAAATTAGCTGGTGCTCAAATGATGTTTGAGAGTCGTGTTAGAACTTTTCGAATTATTCAGGTTATAACTAGCATCTCTGGCCATTTCTGAGTGCTCTTACCAGCTGGCTTAAAACACATGCTCATAAACATCCGGGGTGGTTTAAAATAGAGAAAAAGACTTTCAGAGATCCCTGGGAAGGCATGATTTAGCCATTTGCAAACTCAGCCTTTTCTACGGGGTAAGAACACAGTTGTATTAGTGTGGCACCCGTCTCCGCCACCTCTTCTTGGGACACTGATTCGAAACCCTTGGTTGTTTCCAGGGAGAAAGAAAAAGGGGATGTTTTTCTACAAAAAACACACTCCTTGCTCAGTACCTAGATAGGATGTAGGATGCAATGTTGGCTGGTACATGAGTCATGTACTCCACATGCATTACAGCACTTGGCAAGTGGGCAGTGAAGTACGGTCGCCGGCTCATGAGTCATCAGCTTCATGTGAGTGGGCAGTCAAATCCTTCATAAGCTTATTTTTCAGCGACATTTCTAAGGGTATTTTGAAGTCTAGCATATGGCGTGGGCAAATTATTTTGGTTTTGTTTGTGCTTGGTGTGGCTTTTGGCCGAGGCCCCACGTTATTAGGCCTGACATATCCTACAAGTTTTCTTTTCTGTCATTCCAGCTTTGACATGCTTGTCTAGAGAAGTTTCGTCAACTGGCTCACTGTAAGCAGCTTCCATTTCTCTTTACATTCCAAGAGAAATGAGGAAGTGAATGGAAATAGCAAACAAGATAAATAAACTATACTATTTCTTCTGCTGCTAGAGCTGCTTTGGCATCAAACTATGGTTCTGGTGAGTCTTAAATTCAAAATATGTATTTTCCCTTTCACTAGTTCTTTTAGTGCCATTTGATGATATAAAAGAGCTGTAAACCTCTGTCCTACTGTTCCAAAACTTTACCTGGCATCTCATACAGCCGTAAAAATCCTGCCACTTTGTGAGACAGGGCTTCTGCTGCAGCCAAAATATCCCCAGCTGAGTTTCACAGGAGCCGTGCCCTGCTCGTATCCTTTAAGCTTCGGGCCACATGTGGGTCAGACACTCCCTCCATCTTCATATGGAACTGGAAAAAAAGATGGTACTTAGCTTCCTCCCAGTTTTAGCTGGACCCTTGGTATATGGCTCATGAGGAACAAAAAATGGCAACTTTCCGAGTTGTAAGAGGAAGCCAGCCAGCTCAAGCTGGACTGGATGAGACTTCCCGGCGCTGCTCCTGGGACTTGGCATCTCCCGGACAAACAGCCTTGCTCTGCTGCCAGCTGTCACTGCCGCTGCTATCTCAAGGAGCAGCCGTGTACACCGTGATGCCTGGATTAGAGTGGAAGTTCCCCTGGTGACTCCGGGTGTTGTATATAAAAGCTGCTAGCAACAAGGGTGGTTTTTTAAAATCTTTTTCTTAATATAAAAATCAGTAGCTGGTGCAATGCCTCCCTCCAAAAAACACCCAAACCCAAACACGAAGACCACCACAAGAAGTAGACTGGTTGCAATGGGTAGCAATCAGAAGCGGGGACACTGTGGCTGTGGAGGTGCCCGTAGCACCCTTTCCTGTGGCTGTGGCACGGTTAGACACACGCTGTGATTTACCCACCCGCTGTGCTCGCATACCTAGTGGCCTTGTGCAGCGGACTGCATCTTCCAGTGCCCCCACCCCCCCCTCTCCCCAGGGACACCTGATGGAGCAGGATCAAACTGGGAATAGCAAATGCAGGTTTTGGGGGACTTCCCGGCTTTCCAGGACCTCATGCAGACCTCAACACTAGTTTCTTGGACAGTCTCTTTGTTTTCCCCCGAATGGCAGCCCAGTCGCATGCAGGGCTGCTCCCCCGCTCCCTCCTGCCTCCCAGATCACATTTCAGCCCTGGGGGGGTTGGGGGGTGGGGGAGGGGAGAGCTGGGACGGGGAAGGGGGGGGAACCCCAGGGACGGACGGGGGAACCCCCCAGACTGGGGGGGAAGAGAACCCCACGGAGGGACTTCCCTGGTGGGGAATCTCGCTTTTCAACGTGGGGGCGGGGGGGGATGCGAGGAACCGGCCACATCGCTGCGGGATAGAGGCGCTGGCGACCCAAAGCCCCTTTCGGGGGGTGGCCCCTGCCGAGCCCCGTTTGGGCTGCGGGTCCCGGGGAGAGGGGCGGCACGGACAAAGGGCGACTGGCGGCAGACAAAGGGGCAGCG
>JAOTQQ010000001.1:206321823-206339617 GCA_026546715.1 Gallinago undulata | reverse complement strand
GGTTGGAGACCGGGGCGGCGGGGCCGGAGCGCAACGCCCCGGCGGCCGGAAGACAGGGCGGGGGGTGAGGGGTGGGGAGAGGGGAGGAGGACCGGCTCAGCCCCGCTGAAAAGGAGGGCTCGCCCGCCCAGTACCCCCCCATCGTCCCCCTCACCTCCCCCCCTCCCCCCGCCACCGGGTCCTGCCCCGCACCATGGCTCTGTCCTGGAGGAGCTGGCTGGCCAACGAGGGGAGCAAACACCTCTTTCTGGTAGGGGGCTGTCCCCCCCACCCCGGGGAAGGGTCCCCTCGGCGGGGCTGAGCTGCGGAGAAGGCTGGGGAGGTGGGCGCAGGGGTGCGGGGCCGGGCGGCCGATGGCTCGGCGGGGGCACCGCGGAGCCGCGGGGGCCGGGGGCGGTCCGTGGGGTGCAGGAGGTGCCGGCCGTGCGGGGGTGGCGGTGCCCGGGGGGGTCTGGATGTGCTCCCGGTGCGTCCCGGTGAGCGGCCGGCAGAGGTACACGCGTGTGCCCGGGGACAATGCGGGGCGTCCGCGTCCTGCGGGGACTCGGCACGCTTTGTAGCGCTCTTTGCTCTTTGTTGGAGCCTAGTTTTGGGGGGAGGGGGATGATACATCTTCTTGGAGGTCAAATTCGTCCTGTCTGTCTCTTTGTTGGTATTTTTTATTTTTTGAGCTTTTAACTGGAGTGTCTAACTAAAGAGCTGGAGCAGCGTTTTGTTTGTGGGTGGGTGTGTGTGTGTCTGTCTGTGTGTGTCAGCTCTGGGTAGTCTTAAGTCACAAAGGTAAAGTTTTTGTGAAGTTCAGTCGAAATGAAAGCTTCTCACATAAGGGGTATTCCTTTTAACACTTTTAAATATTTCATGCTAATTAATCGAAGTTTTTTTTCTCCTGTTCCGTATGTTTATGAAACTCCATACATACGAGTTTTATGAATGAAATTAACACTGAAAAGTGTCCACATGTAACTTTCACTTACAATCTCTTGTTTCTGTTTCATTTTAGCTTTTCTGGCTCTCCCTCAATGTATGGCTCTTCTGGAAAACCTTCCTGCTCTATTATCAAGGACAGCAGTATTATTATTTGCATCAGATGCTAGGGGTGAGTGACCCGGACATTACTTTTTGCCCTGGAAATTGGGATGCTGGGAGATGGGAAAGGGAAAGGATGCCTTTGCTAATCAAGGATGACACAAACTGCCTGTTAATGCTGCAGAGTGGGGAAAGATCAAGGAGGAAATGATTGGGATGCCGTTGACAGTTGTTCAGGAGTAGAAAGTGAACAGCATGGAGAAGAAGAAGAGCCAGTTGAGTGTGGGATAGCTATCCTTCCCCCGCCTTTCCTCCCTCCCGGTGTTCCCAGCTGCAGACAGACTCACAGGAACACAAACATGCTCAGCAGATGACTGGAGCTCAACTTTTTGTCATCAAAATGTTAGCCAAGCTTATGGGCTCGCGCTGGCAAATCTTTCCTAATTCAGTTATTGTGATACATATTTGCTGAAGGAATCCTTTGCTATGTCTTAGTTCTTTTCAGTGTTTGTCATCCTCATACATAGTTCCTGCATTCTGTGTAAATCACTGTAGTCTATATAATTTTAGTTTTGTTTTCTAACAACAAATTCTTGGAATCTGAATGTTTTAACAAAGATTTTCCTATTTTGATTTTGTAAGGGTAATATCCACTGCCACCAGAAGAATCAAAAAAAAAAAATAATTTGGGAAAGTGAGATATGGGTCTGTCTTGTGAAGTTACCCACAGCTATGCTGTTGCAGTTGTTAAAAATGACTTACGTCCAAAGGGATAGATTAAGTGTTAACAATTTTCTGGAAAGTGCTCTAGGGTTGCTCACAGTTTGAGAACGCAGGAAGAAGTAGATGAATAACATGATGTTTTGTAACACCATATCATACGAGGGAATGGATTTCAATGCAAAATTGACATGGGGCTAAAGCACAGATGATGCACATCCTAACCTGCTGTAGAGCTTCTGGGCTTTATCTTTGGTAGATCCAGGATATATTTTTTTCATATCATATATTTTTCATACCATTGCCAGAGCTGATAAGCTCCATAAGCTTTTGTGAACTTGCTTGAAAGTAAGTTGACCTGATAGACTTCTCTCCTTTTTTCTTCTTGTGGTTGCCTCAGATGTATCAAGAAATGAACCTTAGCAAAGGTAATGCAAAACGAGGGAATGATAATACTGAAATAATTCATGATGATGACTTCATAACAGAAAAAAACCCAATGAAAACATGATTAATTTTACCATAATCTCTAATAGTGTTGCATCCATTTATTCCTGGCAGAGCAGGTGGGTTGTTTATAAAGCAAATGGTTTTGGGTCAACATGTTGGGCCAGATTGTCAGCTGGTCAATCAGTGAAGGTCCTCTCAATTCAGAAGACTCATCTGCCTTGTACCAGCTCATCACCTGGCCTTTTTTTTTTTGTTTGTTTGTTTTCTTGTGCTTCAAAATGAAAGCCATATACACAGTAATATAATGTGCATTCAGAACCTGCACGTTGGTTCAGGCAACAGATTCACTGTCTTGGTCAGGAGACGAGAGCTTGGAGGACATGCTTTGAGTTGTGTCTGCAACTGTGGGAAAAAGTGCCAAAGAAGCTTTAAAATGAGATAGAAAGTGAAAAACTAAGTCCAAAAGATATCTTTAACCAAAACTGAAACAAATTTAAAAATTTTGAAAGCATTAACGACTGTAAAACATTGTCACAGGTCTGCTAAGGAGTTTTCTTCTCTCTTTGTACACTGCAATAGCCTAAAATCTCCTTAAAAACTTCTGCTCCTGCAACACTGAAAGATTTACCACAGGTAATTTTATTGCTTTCCAAGTGACAGGATGAAGAACGAGAAGAGTAGCTTTGGTAAATCAGATTGAGATAAGAAATTAAATCTTGACCCGAATAGCTGAATATTCAACTCTGCTGTGTTTTCATGCTACTTTTTTTCTTTCTGATGTGAAGAAGAAAGAATTCTTTCCTTCAGTGATTACTGAGGTGGTTTGCTTTCCTTCAGCCTTCTGCAGAAGAAGGAGACTCAGGTTTATTCTTCGCATCTGCTGAAATCTTGCTACTTAGCACAGGACTTGAAGATTATTTAGGTACCTAACTCTTAATCTTTCAGTGTCAATCTTTCTCATCCTTAATTTTACACCTATAAAAAGGCAATAATAGCGTAGTGGTGTCCTGGAAGTGCAAAGAGAATAAATAAGCCAATGACACTGATGCACTAGGAGAAGGTTAAACAGTCTATTCAACAAATTTAGTGGGTAAAGTGTCAAACATCACCACTTCATTCAGTTTGAGTCCTATTGATGAGACCACCGTAAGCTCTTCAATTTGTAATCTGTTCTTGGAAGTTTTGAAAAAATAACAGGACAAAACCATGAGCAAACTTAGTCTGAGTTTGGTGTTGAACCTGCTTGGAGTAGGAGGTTGGAGCAGAGACATCCCAAGGTCCATTCCAACCAGAATAATTCTATGATTATATGGTTCTTGTGGTATAAGTTAACCAGAACCTAGTGGATGTAAACCCCTTCCCTGTACTTTTGCCTTGATTATCTGCTCTTTTGGATACTTAATTGCTTGTCACACTTCAGATCAGAGTCTCACCACATTCATTACTGATGGTTCAAGAATATGAGTCAACAAAAAAAAAAATCTCAGTTTTTCATAATTTAATAAATGTAAACTTGTGGCATTATTTTCCCTAAAGAAGAGAAGTCTGTGAGGAACACAACAGGCGCTGATTTCATATAAAAGATTGTGACAAAGAGGAAAGGAAGATTCTCATCTCTGTCTTCATGGCAGATACTACAGGATGTACTATGTATGAATTACAGAAAGAAAGATTCATATATTACTTGATATGACTGTAAGCTTTCCCTTGTTGGAGGTTCTCAGTCATAAAAATTGTCCAAATAATAAATTTCCTTGCAAACTTCAAGATTTCTCCCATCATATTATAGCTTGACTCTATTTTTATTACCCAGCAAGTTTGCTTGCATTTGACCAAAAATTTCAGTCCTAAATTTGGTACTGGCCTTATTAGAGAACTCAAATCTTGCTTTTAAGAGCATTAAATGAAGTACCTGTTTTTGTTGTTTGAGTTCCCTGTGAATAGAAAGAGCACTGGGCTCATTTTGTCATGGCATAAAAGGTCTGTCTTTCCCTATTCCTTCTTTACTCCCCATTCAAATAACTCTAATGTAGTCAAATGGCTGTTAATGCAAGAGATAAGCTGCTGGGTTTCACAGCAAAGTGGAGAAAATGCATTCTCACGAGGGTCTCTTTGGGAAAAGGTTGAATTACTGAAAAACTGACCAAAAAGGAAAAGTGCTCTCTCACTTTTTTTACCTGTACAGTTCCTGCCTTACTGGGCAGAGCTGTGCATCACATTTATGTCATCTTTATTTACTGCTTCAAATATGTTCCAGTAACTTGCATGTCTCTCCTTGCTGCTTTATCATGATGATAAAGGATTTTGCTAATGGAGGCCAAATTCTGCTTTCACTGATCCTTATGCAGCCGTACTGCTCCCTGCTTCCCCTGCGCATCTTAAGCATCAAAGGGAACTGTGCATCTCAACCCTTTATTTTCCTTAATACACAGTTTTGCTGTTTGTCTTGTAACCAGGCTGTTTTGGATTTGTTCTTTAGGGTGCTACATGTAGCAAAAATATTTAATAATAGGCCTATGTTGCTATGGAAGTGTCTACATATATATATATAACATATACGCAATTCAATTACTTTTGTTTTTCTACAAGATGAGCTTTTAAGGTGAGATAAGAAAATATTTGTTGAAGTCTTCCTGTATTTTACTCCCCAATACATTTTGCAACCATATATTGGATATTAGATTTCTGTGCACAGCAGTTGCAGGTAACATTCATCTCTGTGTTTATAATTGATGAACTTCTGGGAATTTTGTGATACACAGTAAATTCTTTTAGCCCTCAACCTAATACTGAAATAATGTGCCTAACTACAGAGAAGCACCTTTCCTCTGCAGCTCTCAGAACATCCAATGAGAACTGACTCTTTGCTTCTTTGTCCTACTTTGCACGTTGTATTAGTGTAGCCAGGAGGCCATCCTGGTTTCTGTGGGACCATACATCAGATAGAGACAGCTTGAGAACTTACGTTCCCACTGAATCTTTGGAACCATTTTCTGCTGCTATGGAGTGATTGCTTTATACTTACCTGGAAAAGAAGTTTTTAGGATACCAGCTTTGAATCTGTAGTGGGTCCACTTCCCAACTATCACTGCCACAGATTTGCCCTGTGAATTTGATTAATCCTTTAGTTTTTCTAGGCCTCTTTGCCCCTCCATGAAATGGGCTAACAGCATGTGTGGTACTGGGTAGGCAGAGTATAGAAGGAAGTTGTCAAACACTTGGACTTGATGTCAGCAAAGGTGGAGGAAAGAGAGTGTCCAGCAGAGATTCTAGGTGTGTTTTACCTTTTTCTCCTCTCTTTTTGACCCTACAGCAATTTTGCATGCTATTGACATGAAATACATGTAATAATACCTTTTTTTTTTTCTTCTAAGACAATGATAATCTTAAGGAAAGATTATGTTTCTCTCATTTCTTAGCTAGTTAATATGGATATATATTCCCTTCTAGAACCAGCGAGTTGCCTCCGAGCAAAAATTTTCCTTCATTCTGCTATTGTTTAAAAATCCAACAATACACTCTGTTAATTAGTTACTATGCCACCCAGGCCATGCAAAGGAAGTAAAGAAAGAAACCACTTGGAAACAATTTGGAAAGAATTAGCTCCAAAGGGATATTTTTAGCCTTTGGATATATGTTAAGAGCAAACTTAGTACTCTGTTATTCTTCTGGGTCTTGAATGAATTGTGATTCTAAGCATTGCTAAATGTATTACTTTACTATTGTTTTCAAACTGGTCATGGGCTCATTGCAGCAATCATTGCCCAGCTGTATTTCAGAACAAAACCTTAAGTGAACCATTGGTGAAACTATTTGAATCTGGAGAAGTTGTCTCCTCCTCTGTTTTGTTTTCTTTTTTTCTTCTTCTTACAGATGCTGATAGCATTGAATTAGAATTAATACGAGGGCATTCTTCCATAGTAATTGCATTATGAATGAGTATCTGCTATTAGTTAAATAGTGGCATGGAAAAACACAAAGCAAGGTTAGTAGGGTAGCTTTTTCTACTCATCATGGCTGATTCATATTCTTTGTACCAGTTAAATTGTTTAGCATTTTACTTATTTCTTAGAATAAATCATTTCACTAACTTAATAATATATGGTGTATAATTAACTTTGTCCTATTCAGAACTAGACTGTTTTGTTGAAGTTTTGCAAGAAGAATAGTTGTGCCTGGTAAAGGAAATCTTGGATAACTGATATCATGCCTGGTTTATGTTTAAACTCAAAGTCAACATAAATTCTTGAGAAAGTAACGGTGTATCATGTAGGTCATAAATAGAAAATATTGCAATTATCAAATTGCTTTACTTATTAATTGTACTGCAACTATTTTTCAGCTTTTGGGTATTAGTCAAGAACTACAAAAATAGTTCTGTTTACTTCTGGGTTGGCATAATGTTGGTTCTCCATAATTCCTGTGCTGTTCAAATCATTTAATCACTGAAATAGCACATCAGCAAGCTCTCATAAAAATGCTTATATGTGTTTAATGACCATGAAGTTTTTGAAGTTATTGCTTTTATGAGGTGTATAGCTCATTTTAGCTTCCCTTTAGAGGAAAAATAATTAATGAAAATAGAGACAGGCTTGTATATGCAAACAACACATTATAGAGACATTTTACTGTCCAATCATTTCAAGGGTGTTGCCATTTTATCTGACACTCCAAAAATATTTATGATGTTCTAAAATCATTTTAAGCTAGTGTGGGCAAGGATAGAGAAATATTTATTATTGTTGTTCACATATTTTTTTTTAAGCATACTTTGAAGTGGACGGTGACATCAGCTTTCACTAAAATCTCAGCTCAGTTGCTGAGGTTGTGGCCATTGTAGCTGGTGCTCAGTTGTGGTCATTGCACTTGGCCTCTGGACCAGTTGAGAGAGTCTGGAGGGGAGAGGAGAGGATGATCTGAGGTCTGAAGAACATGATTTGTGAGAGAAAAGTAACAAGAATAATCTGCCATTGTGCAGACGAAGAGAGTGTGAAGTAACAGAAGTAAATAGAAGCCACGGAGGTTTTATGTAAATTAAAAAAGGACTAATATTGCATTGGAAGAAATGGTGGATGGGGTCTAGAGAGTGGGAAAGAACTAGGTAAAGAGGTTCATTCTAGTCTTATTTTCTATAATTCAGTAGGTTAGAGGTGCCTCTGTTGTAAGTGTCCCTCTCAGTGTAACTTTTGTGAGATCTGCTCCAAAGACATTTGCCAGGGATCCCACATCTACATGGCAGAGAACAAGGCAGAGCTTGTTTTGTGAGGTAACTGCTCCTACTTCTCATGACCAACTTCTGGGAGAAGTTGCCCTTATGATCGCTTTGTTCTGTGGACAAAAGTAATGTTCGGTGAGGAGGTCCCCAGCACTCAAGTCTAAATTAATAATGTAAAGTAGCCAGAAGAGAAACAGAATTTAGGTAGAGTTTGATGCTTCAGGTGGATTGAACATCTCTGCCTTCTGTTTTGCCTACTAGTTTTGTGCCCGGACATACTGCAGAGAAGGTGGGGTACATGAGTGTCACTAGCTGTAACAGTTTTGGTCTTTTATGGAACAACATGTGGTTGTGTTGTGATCTTGCTGGACCTGCTGAAGGCCAGTTATTTTGTCTACTTTATTTTTACAAGTTAATATATTCATCGATTTTCGTGACATGTAGATAAGTCTGTAAAAGACTTAAAAGATAATTTTTGTAAAAAGATGTATTTCCAAATAAATAACACCTCTTTCTCTCCAGTTTTTGTCTTGATAAGAAATATATGAATATAATAAATATTTCACTGATTTTTTTTTTTTACTGAGAAGTAATAAATGTTTTTTTTACATAAGATTTCATATTGAAAAAGTAATAAATCCTTAGCAATTTTTATTAGATAATATGTACCAGTTCAAATCATTCACATACCTCTGCAGTATTTGAGTTATCTTAAAATTTTATAATAGTTGTTAATTAATTTCTTTAGGAGTTGAAAAACTTGAGGTTTAGAGAGCATTGTAAGAAAAATCTTTCCAGAAATCTGTTGATGGTCTAAAAGCATTTTTTATATAAGCTAGTAAAATGGTAGTTCAATCTAAGAACTAGGAGAACAATGGCATTTTGCTAAATTTTTTACAAATCATAAATGAATGAGAGAATATAATAAGATTAAAAAATACCGGGTTGTGACATTAATGTGTGCTTTGTTCAATTTAATTGACAAGAGGTTTTGTTCTAATTATGTAAGTTCCAAATATACCAGTGAAAGCATTAGTGAAATTAGATTTCATTACAGTTCCCAGCGATTGAGTAGTTAAAATGAAGAAAACCTACTTTCTTTAGGGGCAGCTAAGGCACTGCATAGTGTGAATTGATGAGGAGTTCTGTGATGATTCCATAACAGTCCTTGAAACAATATTATCATTTCAGTTTAATTGAATCAATATTTTTTTACATTTTTTTCTGGCTTATTTACCAGAGAATTGTTACACTTTACTTAAGTGGCTGTCTAGTGTCTTCACAGTATTTGTCCCTCTTTCTTATTTAATTATGTCTGTTGAAGCTTTCAGGTGATTTCTCAGTGGATGCTGCTTCTTGTCTCAGATATGTTTTGTTCCGCGTGGCTTTGAGTACTGATGAGGATATTGGTTCTTTCAGTAGAAAGCTGTCATTTGCTGTTGTTATAACGCAGACAAAATTAATTTTGAATAAGCTTTTGATGCAAAGGTGAGAGCTGTCCATGCAGAGAACAGGGTAGCATACTGTGTGTACAGTGGGTTTTCCAGTACACGTCAAACACCATGGAGCTCCTCTATTCTGATGAGTCAACAGAGCATGGGAAATATTTAGGTTCATAGCAAAGAAGAGGAGGTTGAATACTGATACCTGAACCTTTAAAGTGTCTTCTCCCTGTAATCTAACTCTTGCTATATTTGTTCAGCTAGGATTGTGTGTTAGCAGAGCTTCAGCATCTGTCCTCAATCTCAACTGCTGCCTGGTCCTTCTACCCATGTGCCGTGTTCTCTTGGCCTTCCTGCGAGGATCTCAGAAGGTAAGTCCCGTCCTCACAATGCAGCAGTTGAGAAGAAGAGGGCCCTGGTTTCTGTTTGGCCTAAAAATAATAGGAAGAAATCTGTTATATCCCTACTTGTTACACATTAGCAAATACCTGCATGGTGCAATTATCATTCAGCCTGGATTCATGACCCCTCTGAAGACAGTGCCTTGGCTGGCATTGCCTGGTTTGATTGGACCTGTTGTGAGGATGGTTTCTTGAAGGCATTTTTCAAGCTGTGGAACTGTAGCCAGATGAGTCCTCTCTACTGCTTCCTGGGAGAATTCAACAGGGCAAAAAGAACTTTGTCTCTGCATGACCAGAAGCGTCCTACTGGAGATGACAGAACTTTAAATAAAAATACCCAATGTGATATATTTATTTTCATGAGAGAAAAAAGTTCTGTCAAAGCTAAGAGCATTTGTTTTCTGCCCCAATATTCAGTAAACAACAGTTTAGCTTGTTTGTGGTTCGTCAGTTGCTTTGACAGAAATATAACTAATGCTCTTGAGGAACAACTGTGTTTTCTAGATAGTTGTAAATTGAACCTATGAGCTCTGTTCATAATGTGACTACCTGTAAGATTTGATGACCATGGATGCATATGTATGCAAATATACCTTTCTCTCTGATCCTGCTCACTAAAGAGTCAGTGATGCTGACAACAATTAGTGCTGAAACTCTTAAGTTTTAAGGCCAGAAGGGCCTTTATTTGGTCTTGATATATATATATATAAAATAATGTTCCAACTGTAATGTCTTCATTAAGACCTCAAAATTGACTTATTGACATAACACTGCAGTTTTTAAATTTAGGTACTGTGCTTGCAAGGGTGTTAAACGTAGTAAAAGCTGAAGTTGATATTAAATCACCTCTGTTGCTGTTAGTATTTTTTTCTTTGCTCTGCTTTAGAAGAGAGATTGCTTTAATTCTTCTCTTATTAGGTTGCCAGCAGGAAATCCAGAAGGCTGCTAGATAAAAGTAAAACTTTCCATGTGACGTGTGGTGTTACAATATGCATCTTCTCAGGTGAGATCTTACTGTGCTGAGCAGCAGCTTGTTTGGGAAATGTGCATTAAAGCAGTATTTTGTGTTTGTTCTTATACAGTACATTTGGGGGTAGTCTTGTTCTGTGCTTCCCTTCCTTAAATTGTGAATGCTTTCTTTGATACGTGTGGGTTTTGGTTTATTTTTTTTCCTTGAAACACATGGACTTACATTCTAATGCCAAGTCTTTCTTTAAAATCCCAGTTTCTGAAAGGACAGGTATATGATATGAGGTCAAAATCTGCCATTATAAGTGACCTTTGATCATCCTGAGGAATTTGACTGAAGGAGCAGGATTATTTGCAGAAGAAGGAGCAGTGGAGGCAAATACCCATTGCACTGAAGAGGAAATGTTCTTTGGTGGATATCTTTGAATGTTGTCTCCCAGCTGAAGCATTGCACTATTGAAATGGTTACTGCAGTGTTAAAAAAAAAAAAGGCACTTAAAATGCATACAGCTTTCTGCCATGAATATCTATAACTTGATTTACTTTAGAAGAATAATGCCTTAGTCCCTAATGCATCTCATGCAGTTGATGTGACTATGGCTTGGCATCTGGGTAGCCACTTTTACTTCAGGGGAATATCTACCTCCTGTTTATGGATCTCAGCTTTACTCTGTTTATTTTCAGTCTTACATGTTGCTGCTCATCTGGTGAATGCTCTTAACTTCTCTGAGAACTACAATGAAGACTTTCCGTCAATAAATGCAGCGAACTATCGTGGTGAGGTGAGCCAGCTGTCCTTTATATTTTGCTTTTAAGTATGTTATTTAAACACATGATTACTTGTACATCCAATTCTAATGTGAGATCCATACAGTGCTCCTTATTTTGTGGACTGAATACCCACAATTGTGTTGATTGCTGTGGATTTTATTTCTTTCTCTGGACAAAGCATGTATTAAGCACTTTGTTTAAGCCAGCAGGATTCAGACCTCTTGGATTGTGAGGTGGAGAATGCTGTCATCAAGTCCTTTCACCTTACAGCCTGTTTTCCTGCTTCTCTACAACATGCTTAAACTTCTGGGCAGCCCTGAACTGGTCAGGCAGTTAGACAGATGATTGTTGCAGGTCCCTTCCAACTGAGATAGATAGTCTGTTTTATTCTTCTGCTTCTTTCTGTTCCTTGGCTGGTCCTGATTGAGATGCTTCTGCTTTTTTGGAAAAATACATTCTGCATTTGCAATATTTAGAATATAGAAGTATGTGACATATACTGTTGGTAGTGAGATCGAAGATGGATTTTGCATTTTTAAACTGCAGTGGGAACTGGAGTATATATGCTAAGAGTGGAATTAGTTATCTGCCTGAACTGGGCTGGAAGCTGATTTCTAGTTATGAAATACTTTGTTTGCATGACTTCTGACTGTGGTGCAGATCTTTTTGAAGGCATACCACGGTCCTAGTCCTTCCTCCAGGTGCTTGCTTGTGCATTTGGTGTTGAAGAGATGTTTGCAAATTTTAAGAATAAAATTGGAGTCCAGGACTCTTTCTTCTTTGGGCTACAATCAAGTTCTCTCTTGTTTATATTCAATCCTGTCTCAAGTCTGCATTTCTTTTCTACCAGCTTCATTAGGAAAGATTTAGAATGACCCTATCCCAGCTGCATCCCTTCCTGGAAAATGAGAGCTTGACTCAGCCCAGGCGCAGAAGGACCAACAACCAAGGTCTTCCACTCCCTGGGTGAATGATCTAATCACGGAGCTATTCTATGGCAGACAGACATGCCAACACCAACTATTGTGCTGAGGTTCTGGATTGAATTCAAGTGTCTGCATGTGTTAGGAGTGGTCTAATAGACTTAGCCTCATCAGGAGCATTAGCAGGAGCTTGCTGCAGGCAAGAACGTGCCAGCCTGTGCTAAGCAGCCTTAGGGATTTTGCAATAGAAAATGGAGATAATAACAAGTTTTTAGTAAGTCTAGGATAAAAACCTCACAAATTTGGGTACTCTAGTAGGTCTTGAACCTTTGAGGTTGAATTACACTTAAATGTGTTTTTTAACTCTGGTGGGCAGCCTGGATGGTGTTGTCATCTTCTGTCCATGGGTGTGCATGTTTGAATGCAGGCGAGGTCAGGGAGAGTGATGCTTCTTTTTTTCGTGGCCTGTATGAAAGCTGCTCACCTCCCCTCACTGTGTGTTACTGCAAGTTTAAAAAAAAAAAAGTTTTTCTCCAGACTGAAGACAAAGCCTCAGGAGGCATAGGACTCAGGGGGAGTGAGGCAGTTTCCTGCAGGGTTGACACATCCCCTCTTCCTTTCACATGTGGTGGAGGACACAGGAACATCTGGCCTTGTATTGTTATCTTTGTGTTCAGTCCTGCTTCACTGGAGTCCACTGCAAATCTCTTGGTGATGTAACTGGCTGTAAAATGCTCACTGCTGGTCTTTCATTTATATTCAAAATCTCTCTCTTCTGCTGCCCTCTGTCCTCCCAAAGGTATGAGGTAACTGAGTAAAGTTAGGCTTTCAAAAAACAATTATTTGTAAGATTATCTGGATCCTAATCTTACATAACAGATCAGAACTGTCTTCACTGGGGAAATGCGAAGGTTAAAGGTTTAGCTTATGTTGAATTTCATTCAGTGTAAACTGCTACCAAATACCTTCCTGCATCCAGATTTAGGGATTGCTTATGCCATCGAGCATGTCAGCTTTATGAGCTACTTATTATTACTACATTATTCACATGGATATAAAATCATATGTATTGACTTTTTTTTTTGGCCTATCTGTTTTTCAGGACCCGAGGAAACTGCTTTTTGCTACTGGTAAGTCTGTTGCCAAACTGAATGAGAAAGTTTGCTCCAGACAAAACATTTTGATCCTGTCTTTGCATGCTACATTTGTTGTATCTCGGCTCAGTTGAGATGTGTTATTTGTGTTAATATAACCTGGGTTTGCTTATCCAGTAGGCAGGAGGGAAGACTTACATAAGCCCTGTAGTAGGATGAGCAGCATCTTCAAAGCTGTTGTACAGATGAGTCAGTGGAAAATCATCAGTTTCAAACAGGGATTCTGCATAATATGAAACCCAAATTCCTAAATGATCCAATTTCTAGAAAAAGAAACACAACAAAAAAAGAGGCCGTCTTGCTTCAGTTGGTTTATTTAAGGGTTATTTTGACTTCAGAGCCATCTA
Source organism: Gallinago undulata (assembly GCA_026546715.1). NCBI lineage: Eukaryota > Metazoa > Chordata > Aves > Charadriiformes > Scolopacidae > Gallinago > Gallinago undulata. The sequence continues at coordinate 206,326,199 of JAOTQQ010000001.1, read as the reverse complement.
AAGTGTTATATGGGAATCAGGCTTCAGCACTTACAAAGAATAAATAAGCATAACTATTTTTTGGTGCAGGAATTTAGAAGGGAGCAACATTCATGTATGGAGAGGTAGGCACAAACCTGAGCTGTAGTGCTTCACAAGCAGGCAAAGGTCCTTTCTGAGGTTGTCTCTCTTTCACTCTTATTTAGATCAAATACAAAAATCCTGGCTTTGTGGCATTTAGAACAAGGTCCAAAAGAATCCGTCTGGACAGCAATAAATGGGATTCTAGATCTGTCAATCCAATATATTTACTAGAATTGGCAGCATGTAGGAAAGGGCTTTCCAAAAACCCTAAGCAAGGGTTAGGTCAGTTGAGAGCAGGGGAAGTGAGAAAGTGAAATGATAGAAATTGAGGTACAAATTAACTGCTAACTAGAAATAGTTTGGATGACTGGCAGTTAGTAGTGGAAGAAGGAAAGTTAGTGGCTTGTAAGATGGTAATTCACAGAAGAGGGAGGGAGAATCAGAACAAGCAGCTAGTATTATATTTAATATTTTGGATAACGGGAAGAACTTGGGGTGAAGAGTGAGTGTAGAGGCCCCATCAAATATTGTCATAGTTTCTGGGGACACTTTGAGACCTCACTAGGTGAGAACAAGATTTGTGAAGTGGAACTCCTTTGGTCCTCTGACGGCCAGGAACATACTGCATTTTCAAAAGTTTGAGCACAATGTTGGAAAAAGCAGTGATTCCAAGTCATCCTAAACATAGAATTACTCAGATCACTCCCTATCCTAACAACAGCTAATTAACATTTATTATTTGTGCTGCAGGACTGCCCAGACAGGGACCAAGATTTTGCTGCAATGGGAGCTGTACAAATATGCAAAAAAGAAAGGTCTCTCCCCAGCTAGATTTGTTGGCTGGTTTGGGTTTTTTTTTTTTGTCACAGTGAAGAGAAGGAATAAGGACTTGGAAGGATTTACAGTGTAATGGCTTTTCAGATCAATCCAGGAAAAAACCTCCTTGCTTAAGGCTGTGAGGCTCGGAAAAGAACAAGTATTCAAGGTTATAGTTAGTGGAGGAAAAGAGAGACAGGGACAGGGAGGAGAGGAAACACTAAAAATGCACTGATGAATTGGGGCAAGGTTGGCAGTGATTTCATGTTTGCAGTTTGATAGAGAAGAGAATTGAAGGACTGGATGGGAAAGGTGATCTGTGGCTTGAATGACAATGTAGGAAGCTGGATCAAGTGTTGTGCTGCAATTGGATTGGAAGTATTTGTGTCAGAGGGGAGACTGATTGCACACTACCTGTCAAATTAGTTAAGAAACAAGAACTGAAGGAGGTGGCAGTGGAAAGAATGCACATTTTTTTATTGCAAATGCTTTTAATTGTAACCTTTCCATGAAGGAGTAAAATTAATGTTTCTTATGCAGTCTGTGACAAAGCTTCCATTGATTGTAGGACTGGGAATTTTCCTACTGTTTGTAAAACTAGAAATGGGATTTGGGATGTATCAGATTTTGAGTATCAGACTTTTAAACAAGTGGATATTGGGAAGTTTATAAAAAGATAAAATTTGAAATTGTCTCTTTATTGCTAAAGAGTGGAAAATTGCAATCAATAATTTAAAAAATTAGCTTGTTGTTATCATTAGAATGTGATCTTGTAAAAGATCCTGGATCATTAAAATCTGTGGGTTTGCCATTTACATCCATGAAAACTGGTTGAGACGCTTGTATTCTGACACTAAACCAGCTCTTATAGAGCTTTGTGCTTGGTGATTGGCCTGACTGACTTTGTTTAAACCCAAGCACATGGCTTCTAGGCTGACCAGAGACTATACTTAAAAACTATTATTCTTTGAGTAATAAAACATTTTGATATAATGCTCCATGAATTTTAGGTTCTTAACTCTAAATTCAGATTCTTAATTCCTGGGGTAGCAATTTTGAAGATAAAGAAGTGGTAAGATAAAGATAAAAAAGCTCAGGAAAAATGGTAACTGGGATTTTTCTAATCTATCTTTAGGGTGATGGTTTACTGTACTTTATGGCCAGGATCCTACTTTAGGATGAGATGAATCATGTTGTAGAAATACCCTCCTTTGAGTTAAACATGGGTCTGCATTTGAGCAGATGAGTCCAGTCCTTAATGTTTTTAACCTTTCTTCTCAAATACTGGCTGTAGATCACTCTCACAGACCTTGCTCTACAGGCAGCAATTTCAGGCATGATACAATGCCATGGAGAGTAATTTCAGGCTCTTTCTCATTCCAGGATGAAATGGGTTGGCAAACAATTGTAGTGACAGCTTGCATAGAAATTGATTTGCTGGAAATTCTATCCCTGACCAGGTTTTTAATTGTTGTGTTCAACAAAGTTTAAGGTTTGGAATAAAAAAGACAGAGAGAAACTTGTACAGTCAGTCTTACAAATAAACAAATAGACGGGATTTGCTCTTGGTTACCTGCTTAGAGACAAATGCTGTGAGCAAATGAGCAAATAATAGGAATTAGTCATGCACCGTGAAATGCAAGGAAAAGGGCAGTTTTCTCTGGGAAGGTGGAAAATAACCCAACATCTCTTTTCTATCTAGTTTGATACGTTATTTGTCTTGAAGAGTTAAATACATGCAAGAGTTTGATTGAATCATGATTTCTATGTCTGATAACTTCGACTTTCTTAAAAGGCCATAGGAGACAAGTTTATCTCTTCACAATTCAAATGTAAGTCATCTCATGTCTGTTTTAGTTCCAGGTCTGACTGGAGTCATTATGGTGTTAGTATTATTCCTAATGTGTACTGCTTCTACCTATGCCATCAGGTAAGACATAATCTGATCATTACGCTGAAAAATGCCATTTGAGCAATTATATTCTCATACTGATTAGAGAGAATGAAGAGTAAATGCAATAGAAGGCAAGATGTGTTTAAATAACTGTTAAAAATACCAGGTTTTTTGCCCTAATTTTTTTTACTATTTTGCAGGTGAATTAGCAAAATGAATTTAGTATTTAAAAAAATTACAAAACCTGATTAAAATGCCTTCAGAGGAAAACACTGTTTAAGGAATGTACTCAGTTAAAAATCTAGACCTTTAAAAATGCAAATACTTATTTTTTCCTGTTTGTACAGGGAGGCAATAAACTAAGCATATGGCAAGTTCTGTCCAATGCATAAATTAAGTCCACTGGAAGTAAAATAAGATGTTATCTTTACCTTAATTATTTTCACCAATTAATTCTAACAACAAACTGTAAAAAACCAGCAACAAAACCAAAAAACCAGCAATGAAGCAAACTAAAACAGGATTGTGCTACTTAAGTAGAATGTTGCTTTTTTAAAGCTCCACTTCTGGTTGTCAGATATTTTATTTTTAATGTCAATTATAATTTTGAAACAGCAATGCAGCATTGGCTCAGAGTAACTGTTGGGATTTCCAAAGGTTTGGCACTCCAATGGGTTCATTTTCTGCACCAACATTTGAGTGACCGGTACCTTGGAGGATGTAGCCAAATGCGGTAGCCTTTTTAAGGCTTGATTCTGCAATTGAAGTGTATAAAACAACCCTTAATTTTTGCCGCGGTCTCTGGTGAATTCAAAGACTGATTATGTAAAGACATCATCTCAATTCAGCAGACTCTGAAGGACATTTTAATTCCATATCTTCAAACATTAATGGTGCTCCGCTGGTGTGAGCTAGATATAGGCTTTTGAACGCTGTTGAACAAATATGTCTTTCCTGAGTGGCAGCGTTATCAGGCGTTAATTCAGGAGAGTAGTTCAGCAAATACTTCGCACCTTTTGTAGCCAAAGGTACTTCCAGGGCTGAGACCTTTGTGAGATGCTGTAGCCTACAGAAGTCAGGAGAATGCTGTTGCACAAGATGTCAGACATGGCTGCATATTACGTCGTCCACACAGATGGCTCTACTTGCTGAAGAAAGTTTGGGGAAGATGGAAAAATGACACAATTACTTCACTCTTTAGCACTGAGCCAGAACAATATCCTGTTTTCTCCAAGGCTATGATAAATTAGAAAAAAAAGAACAGCATTTAGTAATGATTGGGAAACTTAGGAAAATATATGTAGTTGCAAACATATTCTTGGAAATAATAATTTTGCAGTTCATGCAACAAAAGTTTCCATCTTTCCAAGTTACATGCTTGTTATTTCCTTCTTCAAGTGGAAGTACTGCCGTCTAGCCAGCAGAATCAAAGCCCTTAAGGGATCATTTGCATCTCCTGTTTCTCTCCCTCAGTCGTATGGCTCAAGCTTGTCTTTATAATGTGTTTTCCTAAGGAAACAAGCTCCTTTGTGCATCTTCCTGTCCCTTTTAAATTCCTTTCCCTGTGGATTCTCACATGCTTTATGATGGCTAAACACATGCT